>PNEQ01038334.1:0-31144 GCA_003012365.1 Medauroidea extradentata | reverse complement strand
TGGCTGCTGATCCAGTGAGTGGCTGTATGTAAGTACATGTTCATTGGCTGCTGATCCAGTGAGTGGCTCTATGTAAGTACATGTTCAATGGCTGCTGATCCAGTGAGTGGCTGTATGTAAGTACATGTTCATTGGCTGCTGATCCAGTGAGTGGCTCGATGTAAGTACATGTTCATTGGCTGCTGATCCAGTGAGTGGCTCGATGTAAGTACATTGCGGGAGCGTGGCACGTGGAAAAATTCGCGGTTTTTTTTTCACCTGTAGGCTAGCTTGCAAGAATATCTGTGTACTCAAGTAGACAACAGCTGCTCACTATGGCTGCTCGCTGACACAGTGATACCACACAATTAACATTAATTTAGTTTCTTCTTTATTATTGGCTCAGCGCTCTACAGGTAATTTCAATAAATATTCATTGTGGGAGTGAATGTGACCGAGTGCATAGAAGAACAGTTTTATTTAAAACACTAGCTGCACTGTTATAAATTTCCGTAAGTTCACGGAAATGTTTACAGAAAAGTACTGTAATTTTACGGAAGTGACTTCCGTAATTATTTGTTCATGGAAATTTGTCCGTATTGCCAGTTTACGGATGTTTGACCGTAACTTTCATAAATTCATATAAATATGTTTCTACATTTTTAAAGCGTGTTAGACTGTGTTTTCTTAATTTTTTTAATAATGTGGTATTAATGATTACTATGACTCGTAGAGTTAATGTGCATGCTCACTAGTGCTAAACGAAAAGATAAGATAAGCTAAGGTAATAGAACCTAAACGTTGCTTCCTGGTTGACCACACTTTCCCGGGAAGAGAAAAGATGCGGAGCGACGAGCAATACAGCTTGGAAGTTATATCACGCATGGACAAAGCGCCGAACAGCTTAGTAAGAGACTGAAGTGTTCCGAGGAAGCCACACACATATATTCTCCTCGCTTCATCACAGCTGAAAAAAAAATCGGGCCTGTTCTCTGCGTTTTGCGCCAGCAGGTATGCACCGTTAAAATTATTTATTTTTATAGGATAAAATCTTTTTCTAATAATAATACTAATGAAGTTCTGTAAAATCAGAATGTCAATTACAAAAGTTGACTCTTATAAAGTTGATATCTTACCACTGCATGGAACTCGCTCATTTGTAATTTGTTACTGTGGTACAGTGGTTAGAGGTTCTGCCTGGCTAACATAAGTTCGTTGGTTCGAATCCCAACAAATTCGAAAATTATTTCAGTATTACTAAATAGTGTGTCAGAATCTCTAAAAAACATAGGAAATGCGAATGTGTCGTATTTCTGGAAAATTGAGTGCCAGTGATTTAATGAAATTTATTTTTTTTTGCGGAAAACTGATTGTCCGTAATTTTACGGACGGTTCCGTTATCAAGGAAAACTGAGTGTGTGTTATTTAACGAAAATTTCTGGATAATTTTTTGCTTGTAGTTTTCCATAATTTCATGGAAAATTTTTCTAACAGTATGGTACCCGCAATTTCGTTCGCGGGGTTTTTAGTTAAATGCGAAAATATTTCTGAAACATATAAGTCTTGATAAAATCTTAATGGTGCAAAATGCCGGTAAGGGTCATTAATGACCGTTCGAGAAACATTTCGAAAAATGAAACTTTTTCACTTAATTTTTGTGTACCCCGTTTTGCGTTCCACGCCCCCCCCCCCTTCCCCTCCAACGCCACTCATCCCGCTCACAGACACACAGCAAGTCTAGATTTTTTTGGCACACATATTTGCAGATGCACGTACATCTCAACAACGTTTTTTTTTTTTTCACTAAGTATTTTTTAGTATTATATCGTTCTGCCCATATACAATGTTTTGCACCCTCACCCTCCATATTATTATTATTATCATTATAATTATTAGTGCTGAAACCTTCGGGGGCGTATGCACAACAACTTACTAAAGTTTTTTCCCCCACTACAATTTTGGGCTCCTCTTTATCCTGTTAACAAAATTAAAAAGTCATGTGGGCCTTTCTATAAGAGTTGCAGTGAACATAATTTGTGATGTTGTTCCAGTTAGTCGAAGGAATTTAAATTTTATTATTTAAAACAAACTACAGTTAAGTATATACAGATATAAACTTTTAAATTTTTGAAATGGACGAATTTAATAATTTAACTGAATCAGTAAACTGTTTCGATAGTTCAATACATGCATTTAGATACATTGCTGATTCGTTTCTAAGAATGAAAATAAATTAGAATTGTAGTAGTAAATTGATCGAATTATAGAGCTTTCATAATATTGGTGTATTCAATATAAAATTATAAAGAGAGGATGAGCCAATGCTTGTCCCTTCATCCTCATCCCCGTGGAAAGGAATGGCATTTCCGTACCCTCGTTCTATTACGACACGTGTTTCATTTTGTTCCTTGTATAAGTCTTAACAGTCTGGCCAGATATGTTCACTACCACTCAGTATGATGTTTTGCTTGGTCAAAAGGGAACGTTGGATGAGAAAGTCAACTCGGTATTATTATTACACCTTTATTTGAGGCAAAGCCAAGACTTTCGCCTTTTATTACACTTAACCACGCGTACAATGTACACAAAATGACGTATGATTTTACATCCCGCATTACATACACAATTCAAGATTAATGCCTAAATTACAGTCCGTATATATTTTCTGAACTAAAATATAATTAATAAATTTAAACCAACACTATTATAAGTAATATTATAACTTATAACTAGAGCCACGATTTTATGGCGAAAAGACTAGTGCAACATTTGGTTTCAATGCGTCATGTGCACATCTGCAGCTCTGCTACATCGTCTGTGATTGGATCATTTTTCTCTCACTTGCCTTGGCAAATTACTGATGTACAGAGTCACAAAGATCTTATTCTGATTGGTGCAGTCATATGACAGTCGTGTCTGAACAAAGACACGCTGCCAATAACCATGAAGCAGAGCTGTCGATGTGCACGTGAGACACTGAAACAAAGTGGGGCAAAAATCTTTTCGCGACAAAATCGTGGCTCTACTTATAACTAGAGATGGTGAAATTTCGCGAATTCAATGACCTGCATGTTAGGATCAAATATCTTATGCATACTCAAGCCCTGTCCATTCGTTCATTGTCTGCCGTTACACTGAAAGGAGCGAGTTCACAAATGGTTCGGACTTGAGTATGTATAGGATATTTGATTCTAATATGCAGGTCATTGAATTCGCGAAATTCCACCATCTATACTTATAACACATATAGAATAAAATAAGGGAGAAATAAATAATAAAACAATTGATATTAGTAAACCATTGAACTCCTACTACTTTAGATGTTCGTTTGGTCCAGCTAAATAGTTTTGTTTGAAACACGTAGAGAAGGACTTGCATCGTAGGTCAAGAATGTGTCTAGTACGATATAACAGCGGTACATATAACCGTACCAAAACAAACCAAGAAACACTGACACGAACAATGAAGAACGTCAAATGATCGCAGAAGAAGGCTAATGCTCTTCAGGAATTAACCTATTAAATCAATATGAATGATGAGTCTATTGTTCACGGTGCGCACTATATTCCAATAGCAAGCAATTAGTCCCGATAGCACAACGGTGCCTCGAAGACTGTGATGTTGTGACTACAATAGCACATTGTGGCGATACTAAGACATAAATACTGCATGACAATCCAACAGGACCACACTGAAAATGTATAATGCACACATAAGCAGACGCTCAAATGACAGGATCCGGTACATTCTAGTAAGTACAAGGAAAGAAACGGAAGATATACTGCTAGAAAAGTAAGGGTAGTTGAGTGTTATAAGGGCACGGTAATGTTAATATTAAAAACCAATAAAACACATATCCTTGAATTACAATTTACTTATTTATAATATTAGCAATATAACTGAAACCGCAAATATATAAATAGATCTCTAATTAGTATACAATTTAAGTGTACATCAGCCGATTATTTTAAAGCATCACTGTTCAACACTAAGAGATGCCTGACTTCCATAAAATTAACATCACCTAATTAAGATGTTGAATGACAGGTATACTTTGCAGCTGCAAATATCACGCAGCATAAAATTATGCAATAGGCTTGTCAGAACATCGCGAACAAAACCAACGAATAATTTAAAAAATTTGTTAGTTATTACTGATCACTAAGGTCACTAAATAAAGTAGAAAAATTTTTCATTACTTGCTTCCTCCCCCAAATTAATCCCAGTGACCGAAATAAAAGGAAATGAGGTAAGCGGCAATGCACCCTTAATAAAACCTAGCCCCCCCCCCTTTTTTTTTAGGTATTCATGTATACAAGGTACATTAATTGTAATTGTTAATTGTTTGGTTTAAGTTAAGGTCGGTTTTTAAAAAAAATAAGCATGAAGTCACACTTTCTCGGCATGATTATTGTCACCTGACTGAGACGAGACGTTGAGTGTGGAAAGGTACGATGTCCAGCGGACGGCTAGAATACTCAATCGTCAATCAAATACGAACTACTAATCAAAATTCGATGAGATTATTTTGCCGAGTAGACATTTTATCAGCGGACGTTTATTTATCCAGGCACTACGCGTTAGTATGATTTACTTTCGGGTAAAAAATTAAAAACTGTTTTTTATAAAAATAAGGGCTTGAATCAACAACATTTACAAAAATGGAAAACTCTTTCTTTTATATAATTTTTAATATGATAATATCAAGGACTCTTATAATAACCGAATTTAAAAAAATATTCGCGTTTTGATTTGAAAATAATTTTGTTATCCGAAAATCTCTGCGCGAGAGGTTTACGTATCTCAACAAATTTTGATGAATAGTTGACATTTCATTGACGATTGAGTATTCCAGTCACCCTTAAGTATAGTTTTAGCAGGTCAAGTAGAGTGTTGCACAACTCCTCGTAGTCAGACATAAATATGTGAGGCGGGGTGGAGGTGCTAGTCCGCTGTACACAATTTCCCGCATTGTCTAACCTGGTGCCATAACGAGACCGAATGAGGAAGCACGCAGAGGTCAACATTGGCAGTGCATTTCACGGCACTAGACTCGATTCCCTTTCTAACCATCCTTATTATCTATAGTTGCCCATTGTTTCTGGAACTACTTTATGTTGATGCTGGTATGTCTTCTAACTGTGGGGCACGCAAAGTACGTCACACAACCGACCATCGAAGAAAATGTCATCATTAGAAAAAATAACAATATCATTGCAACGGAACTAACGACAAGTGTTCAAGAACCAAACTGTGAAATTACAGGAAACAGAGCTATGAAGCCAATACGTTTTGTCATAAATTAATACATACATATGTGTGTAAGGTAATTCGGCGGAAGTCATACATGTTTATTACGTTTCAATAATTTATAACAGAAAATTTTTTCCCTTTAAGAAACTTATATAGCTAGTTTCTGAATTACACAAATGTCCAACGAAAAATGTATCCCACCGTTATATTTTTTTTGCACGGTTTTTCAAACATAATGGCTTTAAAATTCCTTAAGTGATGCATCATCCTCAATGGGAACCGAATTTCAAACCATCCTAACTCCAAAATTGAAGCATTAGCAAAAAAAATATAACTTCTTTGCTGTGTGCATTTATTTCTATCTGAAATATAATACTAATGGGAGTAAAAATAATGTACTTTAGCTAGTAACACACTTAAGACACATATAAATGCACATGAAAAATATATTATTTTTATTGATGTTTCTTAAACTGTGGAGTTAGCATAGTTTCCAATTAAGATGTATAATATATATAAAAAATATTACAGTATGTTATATACTTCAGTGATGGTTGCACCTCCATAAATGAAGGGAGGGATGATTTTCAAGGATTTATTCACAAAATAATTAAATTGTAGACATCTGTTTCAAATAACTGTACAGTTGAATACGTGTCATGGCAGGCTCGCGTGGCTTTACCTGAAGGTAGGGTTAGAAAGATTTCACCGTACGTATTACGTAGAATGTACTTCCACTGCGGCGTTATATTGGAACTGCCAGGCAAACATACTAACACTCGACTCGTGTGGATGCAAATGGAGTGAGAAGTCATGGTAAGATTCCCTGCTCCCTGATCCATGAATATTACACGCGGAAGCGTAGGAGATTACAAGTCTTCATAAAGGTCGCGGCTAGGGTTCCATTTCACACGATTACGCTCTGAGGCAGAATAATATGAGAAATCCTGAAAGTCGACTTGGGACCACATCACAGTAGGTGTGTTGAAATCAGAGGCAGTCTGAAATCACTATAGGCGAGTGACGGAATGTTTCCCAAAATAGGTCCTGATGAATCTTTACGAAGATTATTTGAGTATTCATCCACATGCCTACGGTTTTCAAGAGATTTCGGATGAAGCAGTTTCAAATAATTTAATCAGTTGATAACAACTGTCAAATCCGTGAGTATTCACTAATTCTGGTTTATATTGCACTCATGTTCATGTCATCTTGTTTTAAATTGTAACATGCGCTTATTTGTCAGTATGCTAGTGTTTGTGGATGTGTACTGTGTGTATGCAAGTTACATGTTAAGTCTGTAATTATTATATTTCTTCCACATACCTATACCTCAGTTTTGTACTCAAATTGTGATCTATGGTACGCAACATAAATCGATAAAAGTGCCAGCATTCCAAAGGTGAATCAGTAAATATTTACTGCATTTGCTGTGATTTTAACTGACTCAATAAGTATAAACTGGTTCATCCACAATCTGTGTAAACCATTGGAATATTGGTGAATATTCACTAACTTTAATTTAGAGTGTAAGTAATTCTGTTATACGGTATGTTGTGCTAATGAGAAGTGAACGTGAGGCACTCAGTAGGCCCTACACTGGTAAAGTTTCTTCCAGTTAAAGCCCCGAGACACGAGTAAGAGGAGAAATATAAAGGGTAAGGGAATAATAAGGGGCAACCAGAAAGCAAGCCTGGTAATGAACCTTGGGCCGCTCCAGGAAGAAGTTCTTGAACCACGCAAGGACTTGTGTTGGAGCCGTCGTCGACCTAGTACTTGTCGCGTAAGTGCGACGCCTAGGTCAGCACGCAGTAAATGTAAAATTCCGGACTAGGACTGACCTTTCACTATGACTGGACTGAACTCGAACTGGAGCCGACATAGAGCAAACCTTAAATTCAACCTGGCCTGAAATGCGTTTATAGTAAAAGCTTCAGTCCTGGTTGACTTGTCACAATGGTGTGAACAGTGGCGAAACTCACCCGCGATGGAAAGAAAGCGGTATTAGAATCGACTATACATTACGAGCACATGACATTCCGGCCTTGATCCACTATTTCTACTGATTTTACGATAATTATGTTTTAAATCCTAAACGATAGCAGAGATTAAAAAACGGTTGACAGATTTGTTGTAAGCAGAATATACTATGTTAACTTAAGTTTTTCAAGACAAAATACCTAATGGGTTCAGCTAATTATGAAAATAAGGAAATTCCCATCAATGAACTAATTAACCAAATATATTTAAATTTTTGTCTAAGAAAAATTTGACTACATAGTAAAAACAATTTCCAACAAAACTGTGCAACAATTTCTCAATATTTGCTCTCGTTTGGGTATAAAATAATAATAATTACGAACACAGTATAAATGATGGGTCATGACTAGAGATGATGGTATACCGCGGGAAAACTTGACTGTTTACTGGATTTCAACGTACGTTCAGCTTACCATAAGATTACTGGCTTTCGCATGTACGTTGAGCTGCTGCCCTATTTGACTAAGCCAATAAGAATTCCGCTATTATAATATTTGATGCCTGTCGTTGGTCTGCAGACAGCTACTTAGTGTCAGACGCGTTTCACCCAATCATACATGTTGCGAGAAACTACAGTGTTTTCAAGGGTACGTTGGCACAAAACATTTTCGCGATATACCATCATTAAAGACGGAAAAAATTCGCTGGTTCACTGACACAGTATCTGTTCATTAGTTGCTCGCTTACAGTTTGATATGGGCCTGCAGTTAGTTACATTTTTTTTTCTTCGTGGCCTGGGCCACGCAGAGTAGAACCCATTTTGTCTCCCTACAACCACATCCTTTCTGGGTAATGCAGGGAGAATAGGTTGCCTTTTATATATATTATTTTTATTACTTAATGTCGTTTGCCATTTTCATTGCTGTGGTCATCATATCCATGCAGTTATCGTGTCTTGATTTGATTAGTAATTTTCCTCTGTTTCATCTGGGTTCTTTGCTAGCCAGGAGTCGAACTCTTCAAGTCTCTTTCCTACTTCCTTTGCAAATATCTTCATAGAGGCTGCCCCTTCTTTGGTTAACATCATCTCTCTTACATCAATATCTTCCTCTTCTTGGATATTGTGTTTTCTTTTCAGGTCGATTCTTAGATATTCGATTCTTTATTATTGGCTGGGCGACTTCCAGGAAGGGTCAAATAAGTCACGGACGAATTGTGAAAGTGACACGAACGTACCGTTGGTTGAATTCTAGCTTGAGCCTAAAAGAAAACGCGAATTTTTCAGGTCCCTAGTCCTCATCTCTAGTCATGACTAGAGGTTCGTCAAATTAGCAGATACATTCCAGGTCAGGTTGGACGACAATAACGTATACTTCAATGTCACGTCTGTGCTTAGCTGGCAGCTGTTACGAAACGCCTTTACTACTGCAAGCCAGTAGCAAATAAGGAAATAGCTCATACGACTATCGCTTGCTACCCGCTTGTAATGTTATATGTCAGTGAATAATAGATTGTGGCCAGTGCGTGTATAGTACTGAGCAAGCTAGGAGGCTGCTGCCAGGTGTAAATCCGAGGAATCGACGCAACTCTAGTCATGACATTAACATGCCTGTAAAAATCTACCAGTGGAGTACTTTCCTGTTACACAGATCGTGTGATTGGAGAATTAGTTCCTTGCCTCTTTCATGATATTGGCAGAAGAGTGTACCTGCACTACCCAGTTGAATGGTTGCACAGACAACACAAGAGTTGTGTATAGTCATTGCTAAGCGCCGCATTCCTTGGAATATAAGGACGTTTCTCCACTGGCTGTGAAATACACTGAACACTGTACAAAGACATATTTTAGCCAAACTGCGAACAATAGAACAAATGACGCTCCAGAAATAAAGAGGCAAAAATATAACATACCATATGCGTCAGTATATTTTTATAAACACTAATTTTGCACTTCTCATAATTTATAGAAAAAATTAAACAGTTATATTTGGCTACCTCAAGCCGATTAAAACATTTTACGTAACCAAACCAAGTATTAAATATGGTGTCTTCGTTCAGTTCAGCCCGGTGGGTGTTAAAAGTAATTGTTTCTATTCGGATTCCACACTCCAGGAGGTCGATTTAATATCAGTACTTGCGTGTTACAAGCCGCAGCGCAACGTACGCTGCATCTGCGTTTGTAGTCTTAGTTGTACAATAACACGGGGCGTGGCATATTTCGGCTCGGCACTTACGTCACTCCGCTCATTCTTACAGAACCCAATCAGACAATTTGTAAACATCATATTTATTGCCTTGCCACTTGGATGATGGTATCGTCGTCTGCTAACCCTGGATCGTACGTGCAGGTATCGCTTCTAAATGCCAGTAAATTTACTCTCACGACAAAAACACACAGAAAAAACTGTTTTCTAGTAGCCGCACAATGTTTAGTTAATATGGACCTTACCAAAATTTTATGTGGTGATTACGAATTTGTTTATACACTGCAAAACTTTATTGGGGCCAGCAAATTTTTTTTGTGATCACCACAAAAAAAAATTTGCTAACGTCCATAACGACGAAATATTTTGTGGGACCAATAAGCTTTAAATTTTATTGGACTGTGGACATACGCCATTGTTCATGATTAGCTGATCAAACCTGTGTTGAATGATAAAGTACGAAAACGAACAAGAAAAACACAAATATAAAACGCACATAAAAATATAAAAGTTATATTAGACAACAAAGAATTCTAGAAATGGAATTAAGTCGAATATCGACACAAAACCCAGACACAAATTACATACACAAAAGAGAGACACAAATACAGAACCAGATTCCTAATATGAAACAAGATGGAAATACACGAAAAACAGCGAACAGTGGACAACAAACACAAGACAATAGGCAACAAGTTAAAACCAACGAAAAAACGTAACGTTTCGGGGATTGCAATCTATCCCCGTCTTCAGGCTGAGACACAACTGGTCGGAACACCAAGATGCGAATGGTTCTATATTTGTGTCTGTCTTTTGTGTATGTATTTTGTGTCTGGGTGTTGTGTCGATGTTCGACATAATTCCATTTCTAGAATTCTTTGTTGTCTAATATAACTTTTATTTAAAATAAAAAAAAAATTGACAGAATTCCTATGGGATTGTTTTTTTTATATTTTTTTAATATTTTTTTTTTGTATTTTTGTGTGCGTTTTATATATTTTTTTTGTTCGTTTTCGTACTTCGTCATTCAACACAGGTTTGATCAGCTAAACATGAGCAATCGCGTATGTCCACAATCCAATAAAATTTAACTGTTAACTCCCATTGCAACAAACATTTAAAAATCTCAGTTATAACACTGTTACGTCATGTTCCAAGTAGCAGGTTCTACAGTGAACAGTTAAGAATGTTCACGTGGCAAAAATTCATAATTTTAAATTTGTACGGCATAGTGTTCTTGTTATGGACGTAACTTGTGTCTACATTTTCCACATGCAAAACTGTTGTAGCTGTCATAGCTCTCCCATAGCGGCATGTCAAAAGTCAGAATTTGCAAGTTACAGGAACACAGGAATAACACAAACCAAGTGACTTATTCGAATTAAATAATTTATACTGAAACATTTAAAAACATACAATGGAATTCCTATGCATTAAAAAAAAAAAAAATCTGAAAATTATGACAGTTTACTTTATTTACGGCAATTTTAAAAAAATACAAAAGGACGTTGTTGTGTGTTTTTAAATATTTTAGCATACGGCCCATAATATGTAATTTCAATGTAAAATAAAATATTCGATTAAGTCACATGGTTTTTATTGCTCCTATGTTCTCGTGACCTGCAAATTCTGACTTTAACATGCCGTAATGAAAACTATGAGTGCAAAAAATGTTCACAAGCGGAAAATGTAGGCACAAGTAACGTCTATAAAACTAACAATGTGTCGTACAAATATAAAGTTGTGCATTTTTGCCACGTGAACGCCGTGCATTTGAATTGCTTGCCATGGATCCACATATAGTTTCAAATGAAGAACTAACTGAACATGTACAGGCGTTCTAATATCAATGCAAGAGAGGCAGCTCCAGTGTATCACGAAGCTTACTCCCAGAGAACACAGCCACACAGACAGCAAAGTGTTCACTAGGTCATCAAGTGCAGTGGCGGATCCAGCTCTAGGTTATTGGTTTTTTTTTTTGGGGGGGGGGGGGTAATTCCTAAAAGGTAGCTATGCCCGCACCAAGAGTGAAAGGAGGGGGGCCCCGGAGGCCCTTACCCGGAAAAATGTAGTTTCTTAAGATGCAAAATGGTGATATTTAAGGCATTTCCTAAACAAAAAAATTTAATATACCACTTCAAATATTTGTAATATTTTCCGGATAAATTATACATAAAAGGTCAAAAGAAGGAAGGCATACCCTCAACACCCTGGAACCGCGCCTGATCAAGTGCAAATATGCAATTTCAGGGACTCTGTTATAAGGTGTTCATTTACTCAGCCGTAATACGTCGTATATGGGAACCTATGTTTAATAGGATTATTTGCTTGTTTCATTCTTCTCTACTCTCATCTTTTGTTACTACCTATAATAGTCAAACACCTTGTGTATTAAGTGCGTGTGTGTGTGTGTATATATATATATATATATATATATATATATATATATATATATATATATATATATATATATAATGTGGTATTAATGATCACTATGACTCCTAGAGTTAACGTGAATGCGCACGCAGGTTCAAAACGAAGAGAAAACAAGACAAGTAAGATCATAGAAGCTAAGTGCTGCTTCCTGCTTGTCCACACTTTGACGCAAAAATAATAGATGCCGAGCAACTATGCACCTTCAGAGTTTTATATATATATATATATATATATATATATATATATATATATATATATATATATATATATATATATATACACACACACACACACATTAAAATCTTTTTCTCATAATGATACAAATGAAGTTCTGTAAAATCTGGATGTCAAAAACAAAGTTTTCTCTCGAAAAGTAGGTCTGTTAACACTTCATGTAACTCGCTTAGTGACTGCTTTGTCACTTTGGTATAGTGGTTAGAGCATCTGCCTATAAATCATAATGTCGTGGATTCGAATCCCAGCAAAATTTTAAACATTGTTTAGGTTACTAAATGGTATGTTAAATTCTCGGGAAAACATGGCAAACAAACAGGATCATGTCGTATTTCTGGAAAATGGAGTGAAAGTAATTTAAAGGAATTAAATTTTTTTGCGGAAAAGGATTGTCCGTAATTTTACGGAGGATTCCATTATCATGAAAAACTGAGTGTCCGTTATTTTACGGAAATTTTTCTAAGATTATGTCAAACTGGCGTCCAAGGTTTTCGTCATAGTCTACTTCCTATTTTTGAATAGTATGAGACAAAGACCATCGCATACATTTTGTTTTGCACTTCACGAATTCAGGAGGTATTTTCAGAGTTACGACAGTTTAAAAAAAAAAAAACAGTTTTTATCCATTTTGAGAGGCTCAGAAACAATGTTTCTAATAAGCATGGTAATTTTTTAAAGTTATAGAAAAGTAGTGTCAAGTGTATAGTATTTTCGTAGATAAACGTAAGCGTTTTTGCTTAAAAAAATAATACGCCTGACACGATGTAACACCGTCCATATACCAGTCATAAGATTGCCCTTATTAACACAGTAAAATAGCAATGCCTCTGCATAAATATATTCTTGCAGAGATGTATAGTATCACTGGCTCTGAGTATGAGGCATCACTATGCTTACATGCAGCCACCAATATGAGTATTGTCGTATTAGTGCACATAAAAAACGGTTCGTTACAGTTAACAGTACGTAAGTTTGTCTATGGCGAAACAAAAATATATTTTATCCAACAAAATTGGCTGAACAATAAGCATAAAAAATTGATTTTGTTGGTATAACAAAATGCATGTTTCGGGACTAAACCCTCCTGTTGAGGTAACAAAATCATCCAGGCAACCATATATTTGGTTGATTCAACGTTTACACGGTTGTTTCGCCATATATGAACATATATGTATACGGTTTACTCAACGAAACATTTTTCTCTGTGCAAAGTCCTGCCGGTGGATAATTCCGTCCTCGCCTCTTTAACGCTATTAGCTGGATATTTACCTTCGCCCACTAATCTGATGGTTCCACGTACATTACAGAATTGGGTAATGTCACAATTGGCACCGCTTGTCTTGGATACGTCCACACTTGGCCATATATTGTTGCAGTAAACATGTCTAGCTATGACACCACATTCGTAATTTCATCATCGTCTCTCAGAAAATGTCCACCAAATGAACTGAATACGTTATTTGTTTATATCATAAATTACATTAATAAATAATATATGTCGTATGAGGAGGACACGAGAGGGCTAGGGTATCACACCCTGAATGTATGTTTTATTAATGGAAGCTCGCATAGGCTGTTCGGAATAAACTGAGCATTGCTTACAACTTTCTCTGTCTCTATCTTTACTATTTTATACGATAACTTTCATGTAATTAAAAACTACTGTAAACATTTCATAACTCTCAAAACTTTACTTCTATAGTCCCAATTAATATATTTTGTTTTGCTTATTATAAGTGATGGACAATGCTCACTTTAAACAAGTGAACAGAATATAGGCAATATGCGTACCCAGAAGGATGACTTGAACTGAGAACCTACGATGGAGAAGCGCCGGAATGATAGGAAGCAGGGGAACAGGAAATCTCCGAGAAATCCTGCCGGCCAGCGACATCGTCCGGCACAATTCCCACATGCGAAAATCCGGGGCCCGACCCCGCCGGGAATCGAACCCATATCACCTTGGTGGACGTGAAAATGTAAATAAATAACGGAAATGTTTCACAAGTACCAGTTTCACCAAATATAGAGAACAATGTGTCGTAAGTAACCTGTTCAGTTCCTTTGCTTTGATGGGGTACATCTTTCTTACGGGATCGTTTAGTTTTCTACATTACAGATGATTTTATTAGAAATCATTTTCTTAGGATCCCTTCTTTTTTTTTCCAAAAAATTAGTTGAGTATACTTTTACTTTATTGTTATTTGTGTTGAATGAGAGTGAAAGTGAGTGAGAGAATTTGATCAGCACTTAACATCGAGGTCTTTAGCAATGGTGGAAGGGGGGGGGGGAGTTGACATAATGTGAGAATGGAGCAGCACCGGAATGAAAGGGCGGGGGAAACGGGAGATCCCCGAGAAAAGAAAACCCTCTGTACAGTGGTATCGTCCGGCACGATTCCCATATTAAAAAATCCGGGAACCGACCCCGCCGGGAATCGAACCCGGATCGTCTGTTGGGAGGCGAATGGCCTGACCACTCGGCCACCGCGGCTCTTCCTTGAAGTTATTAAACTATTGATGTAGTGTACGTTTCCTGTCTGCGCAAAATCGCGTATACCTCACTGAACATTGAACTTTCAAAAGTCGATAGACGAATGTCAAGAATCCATGTCAGAACACAAATTAGTATGTTTATACACTGTCAGTCAGAACTTGCGTATCAGGAACCTGGGTGTAAACGGCACGAAACTGCAGTTTCGCTGCACCGTGAAACCTGGGTTTTAAATACAAGTTTCGTGCCGAATATTAGTCTACTTTATTGTGCATTTTTGTCGTTCTAAAAGACAAATATCCAGTAATACTTATTGTAGACTCCCTGCACGAATGCGACGGGTAACGGTATCACACTAGCACTGAATTATTTAGAAATAATCAACGTTTCACGACCTCATTTACGACTCGCTTGCTAATCGACGTAATCCACGTGCATAATTAACTATGAATTATTAATAGAAATCCGTGCCACACGGGTAGCAAAACTTACGTGAAATTGAAAATTCAATTAGGCCCTACTTAAATCAATAACATTTCAAGTACACAATTTAAACATAATTTTTGCACTCGTTCCGATTCATTTTATTCAGTTTTTAAGTTAGGCCTATGTTTTTATGTTTTGCAAATTAGGCACAAGCTCGGTAGACAAGATATATTTTGGCGAAAAAAACACGCTGAAATATTTCACTGCGTTAATAATTGCTGCTACCTATTAATGCAGCACTGCCTTACGAACATTGCCGTTCATCATAAAAGAACACATGTGTTAACCATGCTATATAATATAATCATGACATTAATTTTATGAGCATTGTATCCTCCACCACATCTCACCACCACATTTATGCATGTAACGATAATTTTGTGATATTTTTTCTGTGTAGACTATATATATATATATATACAGTAAAATACGCTTTAAAATTGTAGAAACATATTTCCATGAATTTGCGGAAAGATACGATTAAACATCCATAAACTGACACTAGGGACAAACTTCTGTAAACAAAAAATTACGGAAGCCACTTCCGTATAATTACAGTACTTTACTGTAAATATTTCCGTGAATTTACGGAAGTTTTTAACAGTGCACGCTGTGAATAGAGGCGATATGTTTCTGATCGAGTATGGTACTATGGCACTTATCGCTCCGCTGTACCCATGCGTCAAACGTGGAAATTTGAAACCGGTACACACACACACGCCGTAAATATCAATTTGTTCTGTGAACATACACATGTGTGTAGGCCTATATAGGACGAGGGAAGGTGAGGAAGGAACTCGGTGTCCCAGACGCGGTGTAGCAGAGTGTACCGCTCCTCCCTCGCCGGCGGTAACGTCTTCTAATCAAGGCTCTGCAGTCCCTGGGGGTCCACATGTATAATTCCACCTGAGTACGTGGAGCTCAGCAGGATGGTAGAGTAGGGGAGGCAGGTAGGCTGCAGGGACCTCCTTACTGCCTTGCCGCGCTGAAAGCCACGACGTTGTCTGCCTGCAACTTACCTGGCTTCTACCACAGTTCACACCGTCACCAACAAGGCCATCTGCCTGCAGCTGTTCTCCATGTTGGAGACTAAGGAACTATAACAGCGACCTTGACATCAGCAACAAACAACGCATTGATACTATGCGTTAAGAGTGTGTGGTAGACAAACACCAACTGAACTATACACAGTTATGGAAGTCAATATGGAAAAACTTCAAAACTACAATCCTGGGTGATATTTGCCAAATACATGACAAACATTTACTCAGAATGACGCATTTGTTATGCTTAATCCGCCGCGCGAGATTTCTGTGTCACAGACTGTCCATCAGGAACACGCTGAGATAAAAGTTTTTCTTAGAAAGTTGGCAAGAAGTATTGTTTACGGACGCTGTTTTTTTTTTTTTTTTTTTTTTTTTTAATATCGGCTGCGAGAAACCTACAATTTTAAACAGATGCTTATAGTGCAGAATTACTAAATTACTAAACTAACGAGGAATCTTAACATGTTCTGATTTTACCACGGTACTTATAAAGCGACACGTTATAATTTTACTGGTGTAAAAATCTGGAGCAAAGCTCAACACACAATCACGTCTGAGTTTTTGACATTTATTCAGTTAGTACTTTATGAGACATGCCAATATGAAAATTTAACATTTAGCCATGATGCAGGCCTTCGAAACAGTCTATGTAACGTGGGCGGTGTCCTTAAAAACAGAAAGGAATTCCGGACTCGTCCGGCGAGGTGTCTCTTATTATTGACTTTGCACAGTGGTCTCATGTAGGATAGTGTCGTACAAAAAGAAACGAGAATATTGTCGATAGTTGAGCATTTTGTCGTTACAGACGACGAGGGAAGTGGTGAGGGGACTTAATGCCCGCGCGCTCTGATGCCACCCATCTTGCTAGCTGTGTACCGCTTAAACTACAAGCGGAGACAACTTTACATTATTCCTGTAAATTGAGCCAACACATCTGCGTACATATACGGCTGGAGAAGGTAAGGTAATTGGACTTCACGGCTCGTCGACAGATAGATGGCGACACACAACTCGGTACAATGACAGGAGCTGGGAGAGGAGTCGGCCATGAACTTAGTTAAGGGCGTTCACGTGGCAAAAATTCATAAATTTATATTTGCTTGACATAGTGTTAGTTTTATAGACTTTACTTATGACTACATTTTCCACTTGTAAACATTTTTTTTAGCTCATGTAGTTTCTCCATAGCGGTATGCCAAAGTCAGAATTTGCAAGTTACAGGAACATAGGTTTAACAAAAACCAAGTGACTTACTCGAATGAAATAATTTACACTAAAATGTGATGTTATGGGCACTATGCTAAAATATTTAAATACACACATCAAAGTCATTTTGTATTTAATAAATATTGCCATTAATTAGGAAAATTTTCGTCATTCTCGGATTTTTTTAAAAGTACAAAGGAATTACACTACGTGTTTTGAAATATTTTTATCATAGTGCCCACATTATCTAATTTCAGTGCAAATGATTTCATTCGAGTAAGTCACTTGGTTTTTTGTTAAACCTATGTTCCTGTAACTTGCAAATTCTGACTTCGACGTGCCGCTATGGGAAAACTATGAGAGTTAAAAAATTTCTACAAGTGGAAAATGTAGTCACAAATAACGTCCATAAAATTAACACTATGCCAAGCAAATATAAATTTATAAATTTTTGCCACGTGAAATTAAAAATTTAATTTTTAAATACAAAAATGCTTTTGTTTTTATATATGTCAAATCATAGACTACAATACTGTTATGCACTGTGAATTTTTCCGGTTTGTATGTCAGTTGGTTTTAGTGGAGTACATAAAACCGTAAAGTGCAAATTTCGACGTTTACGACTCATTACGCATAACTATGAGATACAACAATTTTCTAAGAGGAAGATTTAGTCACAATTTATGTCTAAAATAAAAAAAAAAATATCTGGTACAAAAATAAAAATATAAAAAGACGTTGAAAACTGTGGTGAACCGCGTCCTTACGGAATCATCCCAGCAAGCATCTGAAGTATGGCTAGGCAAGTGCACACTTGGCGACAGGGCAGAATACATCGGCGTATACTGATCCGAGCACTATCAGTGACCGAGGGGTCAGACCTCTCTCCTCCCACCAAGGCGGGGTCGGTCCCCGGATTTTCGCGTGTGGGAATCGTGCCGGACGTTGCCGCTGGTCGGCGGCTTTTCTCGGGGATCTCCCGTTTCCCCCGCCCCTTCATTCCGGCGCTGCTCCATATTCACAGCATGTCAACCCTTACCAGCGCTTAAGACCTCGATGTTGAGCGCTGACCAAAATATCCCACTCAATCACTCACTATCAGTGACACGCTTTGGCTCCGAGCCATCTTTTATCTGTGATCATTTTACAGTTAACCTTGTATCATTGGTTGAAAGAAGTCTCTCAGGAGCGTCACACAAACTGCCGGCCAACATCAGAAGTCAGACGATCACGAAGTAACTAAGAGTTAATTCTGCTCTGAGATAACAACGCGAAATATGCAGGTCCCAGCTACGGCTCGATCTTTATATTTTCCCCACTCTATAACGAGATGTACACAAAATTCGTACTTATGACACCATTCTCACTGAATGTTGTTTTATATTAAATGATCTACAACTGAAAAGTCTGTAAAACACAGACGTAATTTTTGTATACTCCCTGTAAAAATAATATGTACGCGGTAACCCAATACTGGCACGCTTCTCACCACTGCTTCGGGCTGACATCAACAACCGACTAAAGTAGCCAACCTTCTATCAAAAAATAGCCTACGTTTGAGTAAATTTCTGGACTGGTGTAAACACAAAAAACGAACGCTTGAGATAACACCTTTATAACACAATTTTCAATCAAGGTTGCCGTATAAATAGAGCCCGGTAGTTTTTGCAAAAAGATTTTTGCCTCACTTTGTTTCAGTGTCTTACGTGCACACCTGCAGCACAACTACATGATAATTGGCAGAGTGTTTTTGTGCAGAGTTGTTATTCATTTGACTGTGCCAATCAGTACACGGATAACTGTGACACAACACGTCTGTGATTTGCGGGTTTAACCTCCAGACGTTGTATGTTAAGTCATCCAATCACTGACCACAAAGCAGAGATGCAGGTGCGCACGTAAGATCACTGAAACAAAGTGCTGCAAAAATCTTTTCGCGAAAACTACCGGGCTCTACGTATATTTAGTGCCTCTATTACCAAACATTTAGTAGATGTATTTTCGAAGGGGGGAAAAAAACACGTTACATACAGAACTCAAAGAGTGCAAGACCAATGCTGACAGCCTATCTCTAGGTGTGACCAAATTGAACGGCTCCATATTGCAGCCCATAACATGCGATGTCATATACATAGGGCCCGGTAGTTTTCGCGAAAATATTTTTGCCCCAGTCTTTACTCATATGACTGTTCCAATCAGTATACGAATAACTGCGTCACATTATGTCTATGATTTGCGGGTTTAACCTTCACACACTGGCTGTTACGGCATCCAATCACTGACCACAAAGCAGAGCTGCAGGTGCGCACGTAAGGCACTGAAACAAAGTGCTGCACACATCTTTTAGCGAAAATTACCGGGCTCTATCTATACCACAGTTTTTTGTTGAAAAAAAATCGTTACCAACACCCCAGCTAATGTACAGAATTCGCTATCTTCGCCTGCAATATGTCAGCGTTCAATTTGGTCATGTAACAAATACCAGTTTAACAGTCTAGCTCTTTTATAACGTCTTTGACAGAACTATTTTAAAAATGTTATGATTCCTTAACATTATTGGGTGCATTACATGTACACTTCCCTTTGCTTCTAGAAAACCAAACTCTTTATTTGGATAGCACAGGATAGTTACAACATCTTACATAGTATACAATGACTCTTAGCTGGGTTGCCAAGGAAATTATTCTAAAAACTTAGATTTTTTTTTTTTTGTATTCTAATACTATTTTACATGCCTCGTCGCTGAATTTGGTTTTCTGGTTTTATATACATCAGAGTGTTAACATGCTTTAAATATAACACGTAAGAAATTAAAAAACGTAATGATGTCGCTCGAACACATGAATAATATGACTATGACTGTTGAAAATGCATACGTTACACGTCAGACAAATATACGAAATAAGGAACAAAAGTAAAACCAACGAAGTGCTTTTAAAATTGCTCCATTACGACACCGAATTTGCTCGTCATATTTTATTCTTATGTTTGTCCTGTTCATGAAATTAAAAAATATAAAAATCGAAACTGCGAATTTAGTGGTCTGGCTATCTATCTCAACTATCAGGTGAATTGATACTTCGCGATTACAGACTGTCACAATTGATCAGACACATAATTTATGTATCATATTTTATACACAATTACGAATTAATAGTTCAGATGTGGATGTCTGTAACGAAGCGTGATTAGATTAGAGATGATGGTTTATCACGGGAAAACTTGACTGTTTGCCGGGTATCAACGCACGTTCAACTTATTATAAGATTACTGGCTTTCGCTTATATGTGGAGCTGTTACCCTATTTGACTGAGCCTATAAGAATTCCGCTATTGTAACAGTTGATGACTGTTATTGGTCTGCAGAGAGCTACGTTGTGTCAGACGTGTATCGCCCAATCATACATGTTGCGAAAAAATACAGCGTTTTCAACGGTACGTTGGCACAAAACATTTTCGCGACATACCATCATCTCTAAGCATAATGTATAACTAGGTAAAACCAATGTAGGTAATGTATAACTAGGTAAAACCAATGTAGGTAATGTATAACTAGGTAAAACCAATGTAGGTAATGTATAACTAGGTAAAACGATTATCAACATTTATTAAATTATAATTCCACATAAGCAAAAATCATCAAAGACGCATTATGACAAGTAACCGGGCTTAAAGGAACTCACATGAAAGAAAACTTAAGCGTCTAATTAAGTGGTTTCAGTTAAAGTCAGTGAACCGTTCACGGAGAAACAATATGAGTGAAAAAGACGAATCGAATGTGTTATATTACCTCTTTCACTGTGTGGCTGGGGTGAAGAATTAAATGTTTCTTGTTATAATTTAGCTAATGCTATAGCTATACAGGCACGTGTTTTTTTTATTTAATTTCCAAAGGATTTTTTTTTTGGTAAAGTAGGGACTTTTGAAAACCGCCACGCCAAGAAAATGATCAGAACGTGTGTTTTAGAATGGCCTCAAACGACAAATTTCAAGAACGGTGAAATGCATTAATTTTGTTTATTGTCTACACTGCTATGTTAATAATAGCGTATGACTAGAATATAAATTTGCCGAGTAGAGAAAAAGTAATTAGTATGACTTCAAAACAAACTGACCACTTTACTATTGCCAACATGAATATGGTATAACTCTCTGAACTTTGGCTATATTGTGTGTGTGTGTGTGTGTGTGTGTGTGTGTGTGTGTGTTGGACAATAGACAATATTTGCCAACTTTATGAGTGACCATTTAACAATTTAACTACTACGCATGAGCTCTTGGACAGCAAAATAAGATTTGGACGTCAGAGATTGTTCTTCAGAAATACGTTGCTCGAACAAAAATTTTTTCTCAGAAAGTTGGTGAAAACTATATGCGATTGCCGTTTTTTATTTTTGCAAATTGGCCTCGTGAACCACACAATTTTAAACTGATGTTTTAGCGCTGAATTATGTATAATGCCTCATTAATGTGTTTGTTCACTGCCAGGTGAATCGATGAAACAAAAGGTCATCGAGGTAATTGTGTCCCTCCGAATTGTACGATTTCACGTTAAAATTTGCAGCTGGCGAGAGCGAAGTGCGATGAGTTTAACATCGCGTGTTTGTGGATAAATGCGATATGATCTCTTGGCTTTAAGTACAATTACGGACAGTAAGAGCCGGTAGATTTGTGTACGTATGATAGCGCTTAATAGTTGCCATGCGAGCGAACTGTGGCTTCTGTTACGACAGAACCAAGGTTTTAGCGTACGGCATATGGTCCTATGTAATGACATTTTAACCCCACGATGGGCTTATGTACTTAAGTTCAGTTTGTTGGTCGCCTTTTAAAATGCTGATAGTTTACTCAATTATAACTGAACGCTGGTTAAATTATGGCCGTGTTTCCAATCGGCAGTTTTTTGTTAGCTAAAAGGTTACCTGATTAGGTTTTACGTAACACATTCAAACGCCGGCCGGTCGACCAAATACATATATAAATAACTTTTGCAGCACAAAACATGTGGTTTTTGTCTGATACTGATTTCACATGATTGTTATGTTTTGAGATGAATTTCGTGTTTGTAGTCAACATAACCGAACTAAACCTAACATAATAATTTTAACCTAAATCCACGCTTGAAATGCTTCATTGCTGTCCGTTTTAGATTTGCATATTAATAAAGGGGGGTCATTTAGCTGTGGCAAATACTACTCCTTGAAATTTTAATGAAAAGTGTATATTTTTTTGTGAATTGTGTTACTTAAGTAATACATAAGCATATAAAACTGAAGTTTTGTTATTAAGGTTTCTAATTTTGCATATTAAAAAATTCCTAATAACAGCCTCCCAAATTCAACAATGCTACTTCCGAAAAAAAAATTATCTCCCCCCCCCCCCAGAAAAACCTGAAATAATGATGTCCAAGCCTGCCTCCAAATATTAACGCGGAAAAAATATTGTAAAATAGAACAAAATTAGATTTTTAAATGTTTGCTGCGATGGGAGTTTACAATTGGAATTTACTGGTTTGTGGACATAACGCCATTGCTCATGTTTTGTTGACCAAACATCTATTGAAAAACAAAGTGACAAAATACAAATAAAATACGTCACTGAACTGACAAAGTTCCTCTGGGATTTTTTTGCTTACGTTTTATGTGTCTTTTGTGTATTTTATTTGTATTTTGTCATAATGTTTTTCAATACACATTTGGTCCACAAAACAAGAGCAATGGCGTATGTCCACAAAACAATAAATTCCAAAAGAACAAAATTAGTCTGAAACAACAGGTATATCTCAATACTTACAAATAAATGTATGGTTTGTCGCAACCAAATTATTTGTTTGAAATATGTTTGTTGTTTTAACCAAATGACGTGGTTGATGCAACCATACATATATAGTTAAATCAGGAATACTTCATTTGTTTGAGCAACCATTAAAGTATATGACGATTGAATAATTTTGTTTGCTCTGATAGGCCTAAGTAAAATATAGTTATTTGCAATGCAACTTTTATGCAATTAATATTAAGTGGACATGTAAACAAACTACGGATGCACACGGATTTGAACCCGAAAACTTCAGATTGCCGGCCACGTACATTACCCTTTTTTTATAGAAAAATATTTGGTGCAGCGGCGATGCGGAATGTTCCGCATCACCACTGCACCAAACATTCCCCCCTTTAATGTGACTTAATTTGAGTGACCCCAGTACTTATCGTGAGACAATTTGTATAGTGACAATTTTTGAGACCCAAATGGACAAACACAAATTTACACCCAGCCAGATCTGGGAATCGAACCCAGAACCCCCCGCACCAAAGCCGGCCGCTCAACCAACTGAGCCACGGCGGGTCGGCCCCCTAGACCATCACTACTTACAAATAATACCATGCATTTTTACATACACACATCTGTGACATGCAATTTCCGGTAAACTCATAACTGATAATCTGGCTGACTCGCTGTTTTCTTCTCCATAGCCCATACAAACTTGTACACAGAATATGCAGTCAAATTTAGGTAGCATAAAATGCAAACTAGAATTAGACTCGTGTATACTCGGCAAAATGTTTTTAACCGTTTAGCTATCGTAAGAAATTTAACCTAATGTAAGTATGCAATAGAACACAGAAATTAATACACTAGAAACGTATTACATACGTATACTTACAAAAAGATGAGACAAATTTTCTAAACCCTAGTACGAGTAAATGCGAAGACGTTCATACCAAATAACAGCAATTACAAGAACGACTTCCCGAACGGACATATTTCGTCGCTTCCAACCAAATCGATCCTTTGTTTTAATATTTGTCATGGTTAAGTTTAGCAATTCTGTATAGTAAGTGATAAATATGGTTGCCTCAAATAAATATGACAGTATAAGCAAATAAATAAAACTAGAGTTCGTATTTTTGACAGGAACAAATATTTCTGTTAGAACCAAATGCACATATCGTTAAGTATAACATATAACAACATAAAATTTAGTATAACCAACGAAATATAAGTTTATTTTAAATGCATTATGTCAACAAAATTGTACTGTCGAAGCAAAAACAATCCCAGTAGTATATTCAACATTGCGATTGTTAATTTAACAGTAATTTCTTTTTTACAACAAAATTTATATCAATCTTATTTATTTATTTGTCGGAACAATCCATTTTTCTCAGAGTATTAGTTTGTACGTCATTCACTAAGCAATTTGACTTGCCGCACACTGAGTACATCTAACGTCGAATGTAAAGGCAGTTCGCGGTAAAATGAATACTTTTGAATTCAATGCAATCTCTACACATTGATTATAAATTAATGTTAAAGACGGCGCAAAAATGAAAAATATCATGAAAGAAAAAATGTTCTATAGGTCTCATAAAGTGTTCACTATACCACGAACTACAGATAACTTGGAACAATTCGTAGGAATACACCGTAACGCAGCCATTATGTAAAATATTCACACAGCGTGTCGCTTACCTCATGCTTAACAAGCGTTACAGTGTGTTCGTAAACAGGTTTTTGCTACGAAATAATTACACGTATGCCCATTACGCCAATGTATTGTTACAAGATTGGAGAACACAAACCTTACATGTGGGCAATTCCCATGAGTTATTTTGGGATAGAGGTCTTATAATTAGAAATAAAAGAGTTAAATCAAGTACTGGATTTAATAGCTCACAAAGCTACGAAATACACAAAACAGTAATAAACTATAACTCTCACAACACGATTAATTACGCACACAATTAGTACTGTTCCACAGAACGTTAATTAACTTAAACAATCAAAGCACAAGAATATTTTCCATTAATAAATTAAACACTACAAATCACAAAATCTTGTCATATATCCAATCAACAGTTACTCAAACAGTTACAATGGACAACCTTAACACTCCTAAGGGAGGATGGCTCACCATGTACAGTGCAGCACCCAGAGTGCACCACTATCTTCACTCTTGAGATCTTCGGTTCGACTCCCGTCGCACACCTCTTCTTCACCTGTCGACCCGCAGCAGAAGCCCTCTTGTCTCACCCAGTACTGCTCCAAAGGTATGTGCCTGTAGCCTCGCAGTAGACTCCGACGTCACCAAGACGTCTTCCTGACATCAACAAGATGTCTTCCTGATATCACCAAGCTGCCCTCACCAGCCTCTCTGCACAAGCTTAGCACCTTCTCCGAACAGGACCAATAGCGATCTCTCGAAGCACTTCTTCTGTTGAATCACCAGGTAGACAGTCTCCTCAAGTCACCAGTTACTGCCCTCCTCGACACAACACCGTCAGTGTTGTTCTCCACAGCTCACCACCTCTGCAGCACTCCAACACAACACCACAAGTGTTGTTCATCCTTCCTGCCGCCCGCTGGCATCACACAGCCTCGACACCGACCACTGCCGTCGTGCTGCCATCCTCGAGACACCATGCCTCGTCAGCTCAGTCGTGCCGACACACAACACCTTAGTGTTGTCTGTCCCTTCTGCAGGGCGCTGATGTTACTCAGACTCGACACCGACTACCGCCGCCGTGTTGGCATCCTCAAGACGTCACACCTCGTCAGCTCCGCCGATGTTACATCAGCCTCGACGCCGTCGTGTTACCGCCCCCAAGGCGCTGGGTCCTCAACTCTGCATCGCTGTCAGCGTCTTCTCTCGGCCCGTCACTTCTCACGACGTCCATCGTCGTCCCGGTGGCAACGCCGCCCTTAACGGCGCTACCTCAAGTCACTCTCGGTCTCACTTCATCTTCACGACTCACTACTAGGACTCCACAAGACTCTCACCTCCCAACTCCGCACAAGACTCTGCAATACTAGACTAACTCATGTTGCGCAGTTCCGATGCTTTTATACGGCCCCTTCAATGACGTCAATGGCTGATGAAATACGGTGACCTGTGGTCTAAAAATAGACACCACCTCACTCGTGACTGTTGATAGTCACGTATTCGCACCGGCGTCATCGGGGAAACACAGTGACGTCTCTTGGGAGATGCGACATAGCTGCGAAAATCCATGACATCACTAGTTGACTCACAGGGCTGACCACCCAGCATGATGTAATGTGCCTGCTGCCCGGCCAACACGCAACAGTATGAAAAACACACCTCCGACAAGGTCGGAACCTCATTGTTAAAGTCATTATGCCAATTAAAAACACTGTTCCTAAGCCCTCCAACGTGGTTAACAACGGCCTTTTCAAACTGACGTACTTAAAAATGTACTAACCAGATATACGTGAAACTCAGATTGCGATGTGCACTGAACTTAGTTGTAAACTTTCCAGCAATAAATTGATATGGTTACCGCTTAATGTCCCATGTTAAAACTGTACCGCGGGAAGCTTGTACGCTATTTCAGAGCTCGGCTCGTTGAGGCGATGCGGCATTTAATTCAGGTCGCGTTAGAGGTTCAGAAGAGACGGACGAAGCTATAAGGACGACTTTGAAGCGAGCATCAAATGCCGCATAACCAAGATTCCCATCAATTAATTTTAACAATGGGACACCAAGCGGTGACCATTTAATTTTATTCGTGGAAACTCTGTAGCGAAGATCAGTGCTCGATTCTATCTTATTTTCGGATACTATACAACCGGTTAGAAAATTTTGAAGCACGACAATCAGAGAAGACCGTTTTAAGGGTGTTCAAGTACGATAACATCAAAATTTTATATTTTTACGAGATATGGTTAGTTTTATAGACGATACTTGTCAGCATAGTTTACTTTTACGAAATAATTTTAACCCGCATAGTTTTCTCATAACGGTGCGTCAGAGTCAAAATTGGCATGTTCTACTGACATAGAAATAGTGAAAACCAATTGACTTACGTAAGTGAAATAATTCACAGTGAAATAACATATGACGGGCTACGTAATAAAATATTTTTAAAAATCCCATGAACTACTTTTGTATTTTAAAAAATTGCTGAATTTTCTACTTATTTCCTGTACTTTTGCGATTTTTTAATAAATTCGAAATATTACGTTATGGTCATTTAAATCCTTAATAGCATAGATCATGGGATGTAATATGACAGTGAATTAATTTGTTTGTGTAGGCCAATTGGTTTTCACTATTTGCATGGCAGCAGAACAAGAAAATGTTTACTTTGACGCAGCGTTATGAGAAAACTATGGGAGCTTAAATTGTTTCGTAAGAGTAAAATGTACACACAAGTATCGTCTACAAAACTAACAATATTTCATAAAAAATATAAAATTATGATTTTAACGCACTTGAACACCCTTAAATTGTGTTGGAGAGCTTAGAAAAAGTGGTTTCTATGAGAACGGAGCCATAACAATGACATACCATACTTGTCGGAAGTGTGTATTATTTTCGGATATTGGCACAATAGGTACTTGTACACTAATGACGTTACAGGAACGTACTTCCTGCAGGGGCCGCGGTGGCTTAGGATCAGACCTCTCGCCTCCCAACAAGGCGATCCGAGTTCGATTCCCGGCGGGGTCGATCCCCGGATTGTCGCATGTGGGAATCGTGCCGGACGATGCCGCTGGTCGGTGGGTTTTCTCGGGGATCTCCCGTTTCCCCCGCCCTTTCATTCCTACGCTGCTCCACACTCACATCATTTCACCCCTCGCCAGCGCTGAAGACCTCGATGTTAAATTTAGTCGACCGTAACTTTTTTTTACGTTTGAGGCACGGAAACGGGGAAGGCGATAAGCCGAATATAACCCGTGCGTCAAACACCTCATCGACTCTAAGCGCACAGTACTAAACTAGCGTGCAGTGTTTACGTAGTAACTGTTTTTCAACGGGACTTCAAGCGATGATCCTATAATTTTTTTTATTTGTGGAAAGTATGTGGTAAAGTCCAATGCAGGTTTCTATGAATTTGTTTTACGATTATGGTTGATATTTTCTCAGCTACAGCAACGTGAAAAAGTCATTTTTAGCACTTTTGAGGAGCTTGATAATCATGTTTTTAATTATCGGACTGCATTTTTTTAAATCATAGGGACTTTATTTGAAGTGTGTTTTCTTTTCGTAGATAAACGCATTAGAAACATTTGTAGTAACTACACATGAAAAATGACTATACGTACCACGCTACAGGACGTCTCACACGTCAGGTCCACTAACTCTTAAGCGCTGATCAAAATCTCTCTCTCACTCACTACTTCCTGCACAATGCAGCGCATTTGAAGAGCGAGGTAGGCGGCGCTATGCCCGGGGGAAACACACCATATGAATCGTGTACGAGATTGAAGACGAAATAGTTAGTGACAAATGTACGATTGCAGGTTTTGCGCGCAGTAATGTGGCAATACAGCACATAGCAAGTCCCCACCTAAGCTATACAAATACCTTACTGTCATCTTTATTGGACTGGCCCCAACCATACCGCGACGGCCAGAAAACTGGCACTCCGATATATGTTTGAATATAAGTGGGCACTAACCCCAATCTGTGTTACCACATTGGGTAAGTTACGGACCGGAATTCGGGAAAAGAAATTTTGCCCCACTTTGTTTGAGTGACTTAAGTGCATAACCGCAGCTCAACTGCATGGTTATTGGCACTGTGTTGGAATAAGAGATAGGAAATTTCACGAAAATATTTTTGCAACACTTTGTTCAGTGTTCAGTGCATCATGTGCGCACCTACATCTCGGTTTTGTAGTCAGTGATTGATTAGATGCCGTAACACCTGGCGTCTGCAGGTTAAACCCGCAAATCACAGACGTGATGTGTGGCAGCTATCCGTGTACTGGTTGGCACAGTCAAATGAATAACAACTCTGCACAAAAACACTGCCAATAGCCATGAAGTTGAGCTGCAGGTGTGCACGTAAGGCACTGAAGCAAAGTGGTGCAAAAATCCTTTCGCGAGAACTTCCTGTCCCTAGGCATGATAAATGTTTTCGTACGACATTTTGCTGCTGACAATTTCGTCTCCAATTTCACGTAGGATCCACGTTCTTCTTATGCGCCAGTTATGCATCACGTATAACCATTATATATGATACATTTTGCCAAGTGATCCAAGCTTTCATCCAACAATGTAAAATTAAAGCCACTTACTTTAGTGAAAGAATTTCGCAACACTTTGTTTCAGGGTCTTATGTTCACAAATACAGCTCTGCTTCATGGTCACTGATTAGACGTTTTTACCTCTCAACGTATTGTTGTTGTAACCGCAAATCCCAGATGCCCAGTGCAGCCGTAACCTTATCCTCATTGGCATAGTCAAATGAGCGACACCTCTGCAATAAGGTACGCTTCCATTAACCATAAAGCAGAGATGCAGATGTATAACGCAAGTTATCTCACTGTAAAAAAAAAAAAACGTTCTTAATTGTAATGGAAGTTATTAACCCATACACACAGTATGGTACACCTACCATACGTCATCTAGTAAATAGGGCAAACGTTGAGGGTAATTACTACACAAGTTTGGTAACACAATTACTCATTTGACAGTTTCATAAAAAAATGTATACGAAGGCTACCAATATGTATGGGAAACTGTTAATCATACCTATTTTCTTGACACTCCTATAAATCAGTATTTTAAGTTTGCAAAACATTTGTACAGTGTAGCGTCGCCAAAATATACGAACTAGACTAACAAATATCGTGTAATATTATGTTTTTGGGTTCAATAGTAGCTGCTCTTATATGATGCTCTGTAACGTCGCGAACGAGCTAGAAAGGTATGATGTATAGGTTCACAAATATACGAGTCGTTGAAAAAGTGTATCGGCTGGTTGCTGTTCTGACTGTATAGTATACTCGGCTTCGTAGGCTGACGACAGAAGCTGGAAACAAGATTAATACGGCTAGTGGAAAGAAAAAAAGTGTTTTGTATCGTTTGCCAGCTCGCAACTCATCATGGCTTCGCAGTTTTGGAGAAAGGTCAGAAGCTATCTAGGCAGAACAGCAAGGGGGGCTGCATTGAAACATTACCTATGGCATCGTAAAACACATTAAGCATTTGCTGTGATACGCGGCTGTTTATCAGTCTGGGGAACAAGTGCGGGCGCACTTTACGTTATTGTTGTCACCCCATCCCTCTCCTCCACACCATTCACCCTTCATTTTCCCGCCTACCGCTGTCGCAGAATGTTATCTCGGGTCGGCAGGCAGATCGTCCTCTTTGTGCGGCCGGCCGTTTTTATTTCGCAGTTTTATTCGCGCGAGGTCGCCTCCCCCGCGGACACTGGCCGACAACCTCATAATTAAACCTCCCCTTCCCCCCTCCACGACACCCACACATCCACCCGGTGAGGGGGACCTTATCACCTGGATGCAACCCTTGGAGGCGACGTCGGTGCGTTCCAGAGCTACCAACTGTACAGTCTTCACCGCAATGGTACGGAAATATTCACATTGTGTACGGAAGTGCGGCCTTTTACTCGGAGGACCTTGCGTTAAGTGGATAGCAACCGTCGAAGAAATACGAACGTAGTACCCATATTAATACCAGCGTAGGTCTTGTTGGTTAAATACGAACGTACCAGTAGAGTAATTTTCAGTTATATTGTCACAACTACGTACTTCAAGCAAATGAATTTCTTATATATATATATATAAAAGATCGACTAAATCCGACACCGTTCTCCGACCACCTACTAGATGGCGCTGGATAGCTAGCACACCAACTTCTATACAGGGTGTATATTAATTCATGATACATCGCTTGAGGGCAGGTAGTACGAGCCAAAACAAGCACTTTTTAACTATAAACCCGTAGGCGGAAATGTACCGTCTTCGTAGGGGAGCGCAATGAAAACTCAGCTTAGGCAACCCCGCCGCACACCACCTGCTGACACGCTGTAGAGTGGAGTGTGCGCAGCAAGGTT
>PNEQ01038333.1:0-31142 GCA_003012365.1 Medauroidea extradentata | reverse complement strand
CATGTTTCGGACGTTCTGGCTGTCACGTCGGCCGCCCTCGAAGGGTTAAGACGCAGTTGGGACAGGTATCTATGACGTAGGTTAGGCGGGTTTCCCACTATGAGCCACCCGGGCTTTGAGTCATCGGCCAGCCCTCAAGGTGTTACGAAACAGCCGCCGACCACTGGCCTCCAGGAACATGGCACGCAACAATATTATGCATTTCAGTTCTTTGTAATTATTGTTACCTCAGTTTTGTGTATAGTACACTGTGTAAGACTTCGTAAGTTAAGGTTATGTATATAGGACTACTGGTAAATGTAAATTATAAAACGTCTGAACATATGCAAATAAGCCTGCATTTATATATACAAATTAAAAATAAATACTATAATACATTCTTATTACTACAAGAACCATGCATATAACATGTCAACTACATCAACAGTAAACAACCATGCGAACCACTCTAACCTTATTTAAGAGCCTCGACCTTATACAAATAAATAGATATTTGTAATTGGTATGTCGCCATGTAGCGAGAACAATTCTTGCCTGCCTCTCTAGGCTACTATTCCCAAACCCTCCTGAACCTTCCAACTCCTAACAGTTACCATATCATTCTGTAAAATATTCCTCTCGCCGACCTCACAAGCATAGTCTGTCTAACCAATTCGATCTCTTCCACTCCACTTGAACCTTGGTGTTTACTCTCTCCCATACCCTCCCTTAGCTAGGTGGCAATTTAACCCTTCCCAACCTCCCTCTCTAGTCACAAGTATGAACATCCTGACCAAACTTTCATTTCTTCTTCTGTCTTTTAGTGTACTCCATCCCATTTCCTTCAACATTACAGATGGCCTAAATATTCCTTCATCCTCCCCATCATACAGCTGCCTTCTTCACCTATTATTCACCCATCCCATTACCCTATTTGCACCTTTTCCCATTCCCGCACCTCAAGTTTCATAGATGTATCCTTCTCTTTGGCAACATATTCCAGCCTATACCATACCATACTATCAAGCAGTATGTATTTTCCTTCTCCTCCCAGTAACGAATTTATACACGATTCATTAAATGCTATGTTTAGTTAATATTTGATTTGTGTTGATTGTGAACAAAAAATTTGGTAAGTACCTAACTTTTATCCTGTCTCATTGCAGCTACCCATAAAGTAACAGTACAATTTTTCTAAACTGCATAAACAAAGCCTATAGTAGTTGTAGTATGCTTTTATTTTATTGCTGTAGTGTGTGCAGCCAAACACTGAGATAGGCATCACAATATGTTGTGGACTGCAGCAATTTAATACATATTTCATGTTGGTGAGGGTACGAATGTTCTCTAGTGATACATTAAACAGGTGTAATTGTAACGGACTCGACAAACAAATACCACAACGATCAATATCCCAAAATATTTCTCACGATTCTCGTATAACCTACATTACAACATGCATCAGCTGACAATGTTTTGACTATTGATAAAATGGCCGGCCGATTTCAAATAGGCTTCACTTGAGAGCCTTGGAAATAGCAGCTTCCGCCCCTCTATGTTTACTATATATCTCGTTGACATAAGATCAGCTGCCTGAACATAATCACCTTAAATCTAAAATACACAGATCTTTCAAATTTACAAACAATTTTATGTCCATAGAATAATAAAATATCCGCAGCCACAAGACATGAAAATGAAATTGCACTCAGTACAAGAATAAAAAAATACTGTCACTAATTATGTTTATATATACAGTACACAGAGCTAACTATTGGTGGCGAAACACTTCCACAGCAGTTTTTAAGTGTGAAAACCTGAAGGGCTGGACAGTTAATGGATTGACGATTAAATCTTAATTGAACTTTAGACCCAAACACTGCACACAATTTTTTGTTCTGAGAGATACTTGACTGGCCGTTTTCAACAGTGCACAGAGTTTTTGACAGTTGTTTAACTAAGTTAGTCCTTCAACAAGTGCTGTGGACAACAAAACATAAGTAGCATTCTGTGGCCCTCTAGTACCGGTACATGACGACATTGTAGACACGACATGAGTAACATCTACAGATGTGCTCTGACTGCTTTCCTCAGCTGTGTTGCCTTCTAAGGAGTTTATGACAAGCACACGACTGAATTGAAGAAAATTACGATGTTTAGCACTACAAGTTTTGCAAGTAGAGTTCGACAGGCAATTTCTATCTTGATAAAAAGATCTCAAACAGTTCCAACAAACACTTTGCTGCTTTACAATTTGATAACAGCCTTCGGGTGAATTTGTCAAAAATATTGAACCCCGATGCAAAAGATAAGGTTCGCCACACAAAACACATAACTGCCTTTTCATTTCGTGAGTTTAAGTGGTTAGAAAATTTGTAGAAGTCTGACGGTTGCAAGACTGAATGGTATGGGTTTTTTATTTGTTCTGTGAAACTAAGAACATTTTGAAAGATTTTCACAACAATTTCAGAAATTCTGTGAAATGTGACATTGTGACATCCTCAGATTTCTTTTACGCAAGTTCGCATTACTGATGGAGATAAAAAGCAATTCGCGTCTCTAGCCACAGTAAGAAAAGCAAAAATCCACTTGTCAACTTGCAACCCCAGAGTCAGTAGAACACCCTAAAACAGTAAACAGCAGACGACGAAGTAATTATGCAGTACCTACTGCTGCAATAAGTACCCAGAGCAGCATGTCTATACATTGTTATTATGCAATCCACTTTTTAACTGTGACTTTTTTTTTAGAATGTTCTAAGCCACTTTGAAGTTTCCGACATTTTTTTTTTTTTTCAAACAAGAGAAACATGTTGGAGAAATTTGACCACTCTTTGAGATCACCTGGAAATTTATTTACTGGAAGTTTTCTCTAGCGAACTGGTGTTCCACACTAAGCTTAATGCATGTAGACGATGACTGAATGTGAACGACTGCCATTGTTTGATTATACATATAATTAAATTGGTCCATGTGACTCTGATACTCTATAACATTAAAATTGTTATCAGAGATTGCCTTCGTGGAGTGTAACTGATGATCATCATCAACCCTTAACGGATTTGTAAGAGTTCACAACAAGTGGCATTAAATAAAAGACACTGTGAAGAATCTATTGTAGCGTGATATGCTAAATGTACCACTCTATGAAGTCTGTTTGCCATTTTGGCAATTCATAAAGTTGACACCGGAGCTTGGTCCGCAATGCCCAATCAAACACATGCCAAAATTAAGTAACTAAGTATATTGTGCAACAGCCGATTGTCACAATACTGATGATGAATTGTAGTACAAATGCTGAAATGGTCATTTCAGGTTCATTTTATAGATAAAAATGTCTTGCATTGTGCAACAAATCACAAAATACAAAAAAAGTTATTGCCCATAAGTTGCTGTCAAATTTATCCAAACTAATATGAAACAGAGTATAGCTGGCTAATGTTATTTCCTTCATATATTTGTTATGTATTTGTAACATACAGCATTCTCTAACATAAACACCACATATTCAGCGATCCACCATTACTACTCTTACTGTCTATCAACCTTACCTACACAGTACATATTTACCTACACCACATCTCTCTTTCTTTATACAACAATTAAGAGGAATTACACATTCTACACATTACATATTTACCTACAACACACCTCTCTTACTTTATACAACAATTAAGAGCAATTGCACATTACTATACATCTCCCTTTTCTTTCACAACACTTAAAAGAAATTGCACATTACTACAATCCATATCTCAAACATATCACATTTTGTTTGTACAACTAATGTCACAATGTGCATCACTTTACAGATCCAACCTTCGTGGTTGTAAAACTCTGCGTTCACTCCTTGTCCTGTTTACCTCCTCTCTTGAATCTCCTTCTGGAAATCCTAGGAAAGGTGCACCCGCCGGGGACCGGGGACTTACTCAGTTGCTGCGTTTTCTCCGACTGCTGAGGCTCCTCATTCCTCTGCCCCTGAGAAGTTGGTGGTTGAGACACATTCTCCATGCTTTCTCCTGAGACTTTTATAAGTTGCCTTCGATTTCGCTGGATGGTGCTGGAATTACTAACCAACTGGTATGATCTGGGATACCCTGCCGTCTCCTGGATTGTGCCGTATCGTTTAAGGTCTGGTATCCACACCTGTGTACCCTGCTCCAAAGGTTCCAACTCTTTGGCTCCATGTCGCCTATCAAAGTTTCGCTTGCTACGCTTCTTCAGAAGAACATCACATTCTCGAATTGTTTGTAGGGTCTGTCTGTCCCACTGTGGTTTCAAAGATGAAGGTGGTACTGGTAGGGTGGTCCTCAGTCTCCTTCCGAACAACAACTAAACTGGTGAAAACCCACTCTCTAGGGGTGTGGCCCTATACGCCAGTAATCCAAGATTAGGATCCTTTGACTTGGACAGAATTTTCTTTGCCACAGCTACTGCACTCTCCGCTTCTCCATTGGATTGAGCAAATCGCGGGCTAGACGTGCTGTGAACGAAACTGTGTTCTTTTGAAAACTGCTGGAATTCCACAGACGTGAATTGCGTACCACCATCGCTGCGTACTGTCTCTGGAATACTGTGCTTTGCAAAGATGTTTTGCAGCCGGAAATCACAGCCTCTGAAGTCAAGCGATCCACGCGTACAATTTCTATATATCTGGAATAATAGTCTTGTACCACTAAATATAGTATCCCTTGAAGTTCCATGATGTCTGTATCCACCAAAGAACATGGTCGCTCTGACAGAGGTGTAGGCATAAGAAGTTCTGCCCTCTGCTGTCACTGCCGCAGATACTGGGTGCACTTCTCCACTAACACTTTGATGTCATTCGATATGTTGGGCCACCATACAGATTCCTTAGCTCGCAGTCTGCATTTCACAATTCCCATGTGCCCTTCGTGTATTTTGTCTTATACGTGAGGACGTAGACATTTCGGGACGAAAATTCTTGCGCCATACATGATCAGCCCATTCTGATAAGTGAGTTGGGCTCTATGATGCCAGAATGCAGAACACTTGTCAAATCCCTGAAGAATACCCTGTTGCAGAGCTTGACACCCTTGATATTTCTCCTGCGCCATCTTGATTTCTCTTAATCGAGCATCTGAAAAGAGGGTTTCCTGTAGGACACTTTGCACAAAAGGTTCTTCCTCCATAATCTCTTGTACACTAGCCGTTGACTTTTCCACTGGAGCCTGAGACAATGCATCTGGCACGAAAAACTCTTTTCCGCTCACATACAATACAGTGTAAGTAGAACACATAAGACGCGTCCACATCCTTTGCAATCTTGCTGTGAGTTCAGCTACCGGCTTGCTTGATAGCAGGGTGACTAATGGCTTGTGGTCTGTTACAATGGTTATCTTGGCACCCAGTATGTACTCTCGAAATCTCTCGCAAGCCCGTGTTATTGCCAAAGCCTCTTTTTTCTATTTGTGCATAACGCCTCTCTACTTCAGGCTCCTTGAGGCATATGCTACCGGCTTCCACACCCCTTCGTGACACTGTTCAAGCACGCCCCACCAAGCCATAAGATGAGGCGTCTGCTGATATGCGAGTCTCTACCGTTCGAGAATAAAGTGAGAGCACAGATTGTTGTGCAATTTCATACTTCAACTTCTGCACTGCATCTTGCTGCGGTGCTCCCCATGTCCACTCTGTGTCCTGGTGCAGAAGCATCCTCAAAGGTTGATTCTTCTCTGCTAGCTGCGGGATGAATTTCATCAGGCAATTCACCATGCCAAGAAATCGCCTGAGTTCCATAGTGTTAGTTGGGTCTGGCATGTTGGTTATGACATTTGTTTTATCCAGATCAGGTTGTACTGTGCCTTCACTTATTATGTGACCCAGGAATTTAACAGTTTTCTCTTTGAATCTGCACTTTTCTTTGTTGAGAATCACACTTGCTTGCCTCAACTTATCGAGCACCGACACCAGCCTCTGATCATGCTCTTCCACTGTGCTGCCGCACACCAGTATGTCGTCCGCTTGGTTCACCACACCTGGCATTTCTCCAACAATCTGCTGCATCTGGCGCTGATAATGTTCAGGTCCTGAGTTTATCCCGAAAGGTAACCTGTTAAAATAGAACCGCCCAAATGGCGTAATAAACTTAGTGAGTGGCACACTTTCTTGAGTGAGTGGAATTCGCCAGAACCCTCTTGATGCATCTGAGACCGTGAACCACCGAGCATTCTGAAGTTGAGCAAGAGATTCCTCCACAGACGGCAGCTGGAACCTTTCTCTGTTTGTGTACTTATTTAGTTCTGTGTAATCCACGCATAGCCTTATAGCCCCATATTTTTTTTTGTACTACAACTATTGGTGCACACCACTGAGTTGGACAATGAATCTGAGAAATTGCTTCCTCCTTCAACATTCTATCAAGCTCTTCTTTCACTTTATCCCTCAGAGGAAGTGCTACTCGTCTGGGGGCTGCCACTGCAAATGGAGTGGCGTGCTCTTGAAGGGTGATGTGGTACTCCTGACCCAACCTACCTAGACCCTGAAAACACTTGGGAATTTATCAACATACTTATTTGAGGCACTATTCACTTCAGCAGCCTCACGAACTGCTACTATGTTCAATGCCCTGATTGCAGGTCGGCCTAACAATGGCATATGCTGTTCCTTCACCACATAGATTTCTTGGCTGATCTGTTGCTCACGAAGTGATAAGAAAACTGTGGCTGTACCCTCCACCCGAATAGGGTTTTTATCTGCATCAAATAGTCTTTTCTGTTTCACATACTGCTAATCCTAATTTGTCACACAATGCCTTACCAATGACTGTCACATCCGCCCCCGTATTTATTTTGAAAGTGGTCTTGACACCTTGCAGCCGCAGCTGTATGTACCATGGACTTGAACAAACTTCAAAAGCCACTTCCCCCAAATAATAATACTGGTCACCTATTTCCTCCCCCAACTCCTGCACACTGATATTCTTGCTTTTACAACTTCTTCCGAAATGGCCTACCTTTCCACCCCGGAAACAAGTCTCATTTCTTGCTGGACAGCTTGACCACTGGTGAAATGGTGCAATACCACATTTTGAACATTTGCTCATATTACCATTATGGCCACCACACATGCTACCACTAACCTGACCTTTTTTGTTCTTCTAATCCTCTCTAGAAACTACTGACTTCTCAACCCGAGGTTTCTTGTTAATATTAGTGGGAAACCTAGATCATCTATGGCTTCTACACAAGAAGAATTTTTCCGCACAATCTGTTGTTGGCCCCGCACTGCTTCTGCTTGCCGAATGCTCTTCACTGCTTCTGGAGTGATGAGTTTATGGTCCATTTGTAGCTCCTCGGACAACTTATTATCTGCCACCCCAATGACTAACATCGTCGTAATGAGTTCCTCTTTTAGGTTCTGTAACTCGCAGGTCTCAGCCAACTTAAATACGTCGATGAGTTCACCTTCTTGCCGGCGGCACTTGAAAAATTTCGCTCGCTCATAAACAATATTTTTCTTCACTTTGAAAAAGTAACTATATTTTTGCTTTACCATCGTATACTTACCAACAAATCGTCTGCTTCTGAGCCCATACAATACAGCAACATATTTACTTGACTCTCTTCTGGCTTTTTGTCAAGTTCTGATGCAACATGGAGCCTCTCGAATCGTTTTATCCATTTATCCCAGTCCGTCGGCCTCCGAAAATCGAAGTTTTCTGGAGGGACTATCTGAAACTGTGCCATTGTTATTCCCGCCGAAATAGCGTAACCCGCAAATTATCGGCGCGATACACAACTTATTTGCAATGAAAAACTCGTAAAAATACACCTCTGATTTGTAATGGATCTTTAGTTAACTACGAGTCGCGTAACTGTTCTAAATCCCACTTCTGACACCATGTTATGCATTTGTAACATACAGCATTCTCTAACATAAACACCACATATTCAGCGATCCACCATTACTACTCTTACTGTCCACCGACCTTACCTACACTCTACATATTTACCTACACCACAATATTCATGAATAACTTTTTAAGATGTAATGGATAAATTTTATAGAATGTTGTGATGTTAATCCCCCTGTCAACAACAATAAATTTATTGGTGTTGGACACTAAATTCTGAAATATGCAAACAAGATATCATTAAATTCACTGAATATGTGTTCCCAGGGTAGAGCAATAAGAAATAGGAATTTTGTGGTTATAGCTTCAGAATTGGATTGCTTGACTGATGTGATTATTGCTATTGTGTATTCCGCAAGAAGAGGATTAATTTTATCATGCAAATAATGCTGATTGCATCTAATTACAAATAAAGTTGCTAAGTATGTTTTAACAGTCATGAAATTATTCATACTTCTTGTGTTTGACTTGATTATTCAACATTAGAAAAGAAAAACGAGTTGCGATGAAGAGCAAAATTATTGAGTGACTAAATAAACTAATATATATATATATATATATATATATATATATATATATATATATATATATATATAGCAGGAGCAAAATTAAAAAAAAAAATTAAGTTAGATCTACTCATTCTATAGCAAAGCATTTCTAAAAAAAAAATAATAAAAAACCCTAATCTTATATGACACCGTTTGAAGCTGTAGAATGTCAGTAGGGCATACAACAGCTCAGTTTAAGAATGCAGTTCAGTTCAATATAAGTCTCAAGTTGATGGATACAGTTGTGGAGAGTCTCGAAGCTCGATAAACTGTTTCCAGTAACAACCATTATTAAATTAAATGTCTTTTCTTATAACTCATGATAGAATTCACTTGGATCTTCTTCTTGTAGACAGTTGTAAGTTATTTAAATAATAAAACATTACAATTACAGTTCTTGTGATTCAGCCAAAAAAAAACTGTTTTCAGAAAACTTAAACTTTTCTTCCTAACAAAGCTCTCAATCGTCTTGCTGTTATTTCAACTCACACACTTTCTTTATACATAGCACATAGCAATATGATGTGTGCTTTACAGCCCACTCGTGCATCGCGACCGTTCGTCAACACCATGGTCAACACACACCAGTAACACCGGATTACAGCGCCAAAATGTACAACATTCTCGGTAACTTGACGAACTACAGCCAAACAACAAGGGGGTCAAGCAAAATACATTGGTACATAGGCGAGTGTCCAGACATGTAGTTCTACGACCGTGGTCTGAAGCAACATGTAACAGTATTTGACAGCATTATTACTAGTGAGGCAAAATAAGCCTCACAGCTTTAACGTTATTGTTCATAATCTTAAGTTTAATAGAGTTTTTCATGGCAAATATCATCATATAAATCTTAACACGTTTACTAACGACGTAAACTTTTGAATTATGAACGATGCTGCCAACCAACATTAACAAAATGGCGTACAGAGGATTAGCAGAAAATATTTTGTTCCAAATCTAATTTTAATGAAATTATCTCCGCTTGAATAAGATCCTCCAGCTGTTTTAATGAAACGTATTTTTTTTTTCAACCTCTACGCTTTAGTTGTCCGAATTTCAGTATAAATTATAAACTTTCGCGAAACACTTTATGATACACTACAAATATATAAATATAACTCCAGTTCAAATAGCCGTTTAGAATTACCAGCTTAGACCAACAGACAAACTTATGCAACCATTGCGGTAACCATTTACCGTTATCCATTGCTAGGAAAATTCTTTTCTTCGGAGGGTAGGGAGATTTCATTCCCAAGGACATAACTCGGATGCCAAAGACATGAGGATAATGCGTTCCTTAACTCGTTCTGTGAATATAATTACTTAAAATCCTGTAAGGGAGCTAATATTATAATGTCATAACAGAGATATGTTAGAAATTTTTTCTTACCTAGCCGAAATTTGCTAAAGGAAGAAAGTTATGTAATTTGGTTAGTTATCGCTTTAAAAAAAATAGGTAGCATAATTAGACTAAATGTATTATTCTTCGGTTAAAAAATGTAGTGACATAGTAAAACTATTTATAACACAGCAATTTGTTTTTGTTTTATATTTTCGACTTCCTTTAAAGTGTGAAAATTTATATTAGAAGTACACCATTAAGATGAACCTGTGGCTTTGGTACCAGCAATCATAAAGTACGCCATAGTAAAAATGACGTAGTTCATTATTATTGTTTAAATTCCTTTAATCAATTAAGGTAACTCCTCTACGGATTCTGATGGACAGTGCTTACCATTGTTGGTGTCAGGCTGTGTTTCAGCAGCAATAGTGGCCACAGGTGTGCGTGCGTGTGTGTGTGTGTGAATGAGTACGAGGTACTCTATCACAATCTTTTAATCCCTCAAAACACTCAGATTTTGGTTGACAGAGAGTGATCTGTAGTGGTAGATGTGTTCTATCTGCACCTTCAAACAATAAACCAGTCTCGTGTGTACCAACTGTATTGCTCATTCCTTATTACTGGCACCTTCAACAAAAGGCAACTATGACTTCTCACAATGTTTCTTAATAAATAATTTTACGGCACTAAACATAAACGCATTCTCTGTATCAAGCTGTTCAAACGACATCCTCTACAAAGTTTAATTTTTCTCTAAAATAATTCAAAATTTTTCTGCTAAAGTCCAGCGAAAACCATACTCTTTTCTTTACCAAAGCAAGTACGTGAGAAAAGAGAAATGTGGGAAAACAAACAAGTTGAATAAATTTACAAATCTACTACTTATAAGTAGTAGGAAAGTTACCATTAGTTTTGCTCTAGTGCAACTGTAACTGGAAAGAATGTTACAATGCTTGAGGGGTGGTAACAAAACGAATGTGTAGATAATTTAGACTTTTTATCAGAGAATACACAACTCAAGAATGCTGCTGTAAGAATGAATCAGTTGTGCAGAACGCATTTCGGGGCGGTTTCAATGATTAGATTACCCAGCAAAATAACTAGGTTCGCAGAATTCGTCTTGCAGTCAATGAGATTTAGTCGCATCCTGTTTAGATAAGGTGGATAATGTTTTCACATAATATATTACGCTTAGAGCTGCAACAGTATGTTTCTAAAATACGAGAGTATAGAGCTTGGAGGGTACTATCATGATACCTACTTCATGAGAATTCTCCAACTATGCAGGTAAACAACGCAGCACAAAAACTTTGGGAAGGTGATTGGCGGAGGTTTGTATTCAAATTTTATTGTATTACAGTTTGGTAAATCACATTAACACAATTTTGGGATTTCCACATTATTATTAACAGATTCGTTTATCTTGACTATCTATTTTTACACGTTTTTACAGTTTGATGATTTCACATACATTGTTCTATATTTTAGACAAATGCATTGTATTTGGAAAATTTATTTCTGTTCAATTCATTAATCTATTTCTTACCTTCAAGCTCCTGACCCACAACATGTACCCGCAATACTACTTGTCAATGGGCGCTGCAGGAACTTCCTAACAGAAAATGTTTCAGCATGCTAAGTAAACCACAAAAATGTCACGTAAAAGTTGCTTTCTTTTAATTTAAGTAAATATATCTCAATATCCACAAGCATAAACAAAAATATATATTGGATGATATAAACTGTGACCACGACGTATGAATGCAAAAAAAAGTGGAAGAACTATTTCCTTAATGGCCTATTTAGCATAAACATTGCAAATAATAAATAACAAGAAATAATTTGCACTGAAATCTGGATACCTATATCATATCTAAGAAATGGTTCAATGAGGACACTTCTCACCCCAATATTTTCGAGAACAAACAAAACAATCGCACATGGATTTCACTTTAGAACTTTCCCTTCAACAATTTTTATTTGCACAGTCTCATGTCTGCGATATAAAAAAATCAGCTTATTGCTAAAATAAATTTTAAAACTTTTTCTTTGTGCTGATAAGAGTAGAATATATTCCACAACAAATGAACTTTAATGCAACATGACGCTGCTAGTTCCCTCTATAGCGCACCTAGATCTAAGAAGACATTATTGTGAATTACGTTCACACATCATTCGATTAGTAGCAGCACATTTGATGCATCTTAAGTTTTCTCAGTTGTATCAGTGTATGTTAAATGAAGCAACAGTTGTTGAAGAATGTAATAACTTCACATAAATTAATCTTAAAAAAAAAAAAAAAAAAAGAAGTCATTGATACAATTCACCATCGAGCATGCGATAGCCACGCATAAGAGTTGCGATAAAAATTCGGAAAGAAAATCCTTGTGCAATGTAAATTCACTGAAAAGCCCACATTTTGAATCTCTGCATTTTAAGGTGTCCTGCGTGGGTGAAATCAATAAGGGTTACGTTTTTCACACTTCAAACTCTGTACAGATTGATTGAAAAAACAAGCAAACGTCATGCCATTTCCGAAAAAAAAATTTAAGAAGCATAAAAGTCTCTAGTGATACCAGATGGTACTGAGGTGTAAAAGCTGTACATTCATTAACTGACAATTTTAAAACAACGTAGACAACTTTGAACGATATGGCAGCAACTGATCATACATTTGACTGAGAGGCCATTACCGTGCTTAAATGCACAGAGAATTTCGATTTTTTAATATGTTTTACTGCGAAGAGAGCTTTCTTAGTATGACATCCTAAGTAAGGCCTCCAGAGCTGTGAACTATGAAACCATAAAAAGTGTGGCACAACTGTTCGGTCACTGCACTGAGATAGGCGTACAAATAGTTTTCAAACGCCGCAATTAGCAAGAAAAGGTAGAATCCCACAAAAATAGATAGTTGAAGTACAACGCCGTTTTAAACAGTGGAATAGTTTTACAAAGCCACAATACTTTCCCTTTTTCTCCAAATTATTGTGCAATGATTACGAGACAGTCTTGTTAAAACAATCTCGTAGTCCTAAATTATCTCAGTACATTTCTTATTACAAGCAAAGTTGACTCGTCAAGTAAAATGTTGGTACGCAAATACGTCAATCTAGATAAATGATATCGCAAGGCAAAACTGGAATATTTTATTAAATGGGAAGTATAAAGAACAAGTAAATTTAAGACTGAGCGGTTAAATGTGTAGAAAACTATGGGAAAATATTTTTCCATTAATTTTCTTAGCAATTGCGATTGTATCTACCATACCTGTGAACTCAGCTTCATAACAACGGGATTTTTTCATGTCTGCGATGGTTGAAAACATATGGTAGGAATTAGTTAGGGCAGTTAAAGCTATCTTCTTTGCTTCTTTAGTCATCAAGAAAGAGACTATTATTGGCACAATGAACGTGATAGCGGATTTTTACATGTCAAAAACTAAAATGACTTTATCAGTAAAAGAAAAAAAAACTGAACTCAATTTGTGTTATGCCTACAGATAAATAGCTGTATTTTAGTAATCTCATTAAATATACATCTTAATATGCAGTGCTATGTTTTCTATATGTTAATAATTAGAAGTTTGTTAGTGTAATATATCGTGCAATTTTTTCTCAATCCATGCCTTTTAATGCACTGCAATGCGACCCGAATATTAAAATTAAAAATTTATTAAATATTTACACAAATCAGATTAAAAACTGAAACAATAGAAAGTTAATTTAACGAAATTTTGGTTGGGTACAACAATTATTACGATAAAAATTGTTTCAAGGGGGATGAGGTGATGAAGTCTAAAACACGTCATTGCGAAAATTCAGTTACATTTTTGTAGACTTATTAATGCAGATGTCCGATACCATAGCAAGATAAGAACGTTTATTTTCATTAGCTGTATCACTGCTTGTAACAGTAAAATAAATGTTGCCTTTTTATGGATTGAATTAACTTTGAATATTATGTATTTATATATTTAACGTAAATTAGTATTAGTATCGATTACAGTCGCGAATTTTTTGTATTATTTTTTTTATGTGTCATTGATTCAAATGTTATATTGTTCTTTACTTGACCTTATCGTTTAAACCAATTTTTAACGACTTAGAAGAACTGACTAGAATATCTTATAGCATCGTTCATAGCCTGTTTACACGAAGTAACTGTTTACGTCTCGCAAATAGGCCTATTATTTTTAAATATTGAGAAAACTAATTATTGACACTTGAAACGCTCTTGTATAACTGCTGTGCCCGAATATATAGCCCCAGTGCACAAATGAAAATTAATTGTAAACACCAGAACCAAATATTAAGACACACAAGGTGGTTGGGGTATTTATCAAGTAACTAACATATTTTCAAATATATTCAGACATATAGAAAAATAACTGAGTGATGGTGAAGGAGTAAATTGGTCACCATGGAGAAGACTGTGACTGCACAAAAGGGGCTTAACAGTTATAGAAACACTAAAGCAATGACGCTACGACATTGCCAGTACCGTTCAGATAGCTATTTTGTTTGACAATGAAAAATAATTAACTGATGATTTACATTGGATGGAAATTCAGATATTTTCTACACAAAGCCCTGGCAAACCTTAGCAATGCTGCAAATAAATGTCACTATATCAGAAAGGCTATGTTTGCATCGTTCAAGCTGTAAAATATTGTCTCACTCTTTATTTTTAGTTTACTTTTTTTGTGTTCTCTGCTGCAGTTTTTTTAAACTTGACATTTGATCCTAGTTTAAAATGTTTTGGATCATATAGCGTAAACAACTTCAAATATTTTTGCTTATATGGTGGGGATAAATATGAAATTGCAAATTTTTTTTCTTGATATAGATTGCTCCGAAAGTATTAGTGGACTCTTTTTTTATTAACACAACAACAATTTTCAGAAATGCATATTAAAGGCGTTTACATCTTCTGAAACTTACGATAGTTTATAATGATTGACTTTAACGGAAAAACAAGATTAACACTTTTTAATTTTATGAAACATTGGATTAATTATCTCTTATATAGTTTCAAGTAATATCAGATTTTAACACTGATCTTGAAAATGTGAATTGCTGGACTGTTAGTAATAACTTAGTTTAGTACTTTGCAAGGTTTATTATTGTACTGAGATTTGAGTATGTTGTAATTGGCTGCTCTACATTGCAAATAAAAGTTCTTTTTTCTTTTAAGAAAAATCGTTATGCCGTTACATATGCTACTGTTTTTGTTTGTTAACCTTTGTGTTGTTGCATTTAGTTGCGAAGTCTAATACAGGACAGTTTGCTTCAAAGAGCCTCACGAATGTGGATTAAAATAAATTTAACTTTGACTTTGTGTCATTATTTTCAAACATTTAATCCATTTCTCATTTTGTGTATCAGCCTTACAACGTGCGATTGGTACTTTTTTTTTTAACCGTGGCTGTTTTATTTCTTTTTCTCTTATGAATTAATTATTGCACGTGTGGATTTTGTTTGTTCCCTGCAACAATCATTCATGGTTAAAGTCAAAACAAAATCAAGTAATCGTTGGATATAGTCGTGATTTTTAGGTTAAATCAAACAAAGTTAGCATGGTCTACTCTTGCAATATTAATGTCGAAGTAACATATTATCATAATCTTGATCAGGATATACTAGTGAACCCACTATCAAAGTTTCTTAAAACTTATCCTACTGATCAAGCTAAAAACAAGTATGGTACAAGTAGATATTGTACGTTTCATTAAAACGTTAGAAGAATAGCAAGTATTCTATCTGATGAATTATCTGTGTGTTTAAACAATCTAAAGGTGATTCAGGCTTGGATGTTGATACTTTGTGAAACATTACTAACAGAGGATTGTTGTCAGCAAATTTCAATCCCTTGTTACGCTCTTCGCTTGTATTAATGTTGATCAAATATAACCATATGTGGTACACACATTTTTGTTAAAGAAAAAAGAACCACAACCACTTGTTAACAAGCATTATATACTATTAGCGAACAAAATTATTAATGTTGCTCTGTCTCCGTTGAAGCTAAGGGAAAAGAGTTACCTTATACATTTATAGAGTACCATAAGGTAATTTCAGCGTATATTTAAACAAATTTAAGCTATTCTTTACTCCATTTACAGGCGTAAAACAGAAATCATACTTTGTGGAGATTTCAGTGAAGGTTAGCTTAAAGAAAGTGATAATAAAACTAACCCACAAACTTTTTAGAATTTTCAATATGGAAGCAGTAGTCACACTCGCAACTAGCATAAAAACCACAACTTAATAAGCCATTGAAGACATTTATATTTTTAGCCAATTAAGATCAGCAAGCCACTGTTCGCTTGTAACTAACGTGTTGTAAGATCATGATGCACACATTTTTGCCAATTTATCATTAGATACGAATAAAAGAAGATCTAACTAAAAAGTACTACAGAGTTCTTACATCAAAATGTTACTAAATTTAAAAACATTCTTAGTATTGAAGATTTGTCACTGGTTAAGTAGTTGCATTGATATAAATGAAAAATTTAACTTATTCTTAAACTTGGTCCTTTACCATTGTGAAAAATGTTTTCCTTCAAGACTAATTAATGTAAAAAGTCAGGGAGTAAAAATAATTAGGTTGCTAAATGAATAAAAATATTGTGTAGTCTTGAAGACAACTGTACCTTCAAAGCCACCAGAATTAGTAACAATCCAGAAACAGTAAATATGTACAAAATAATTCACAAAGTACTAAAGAACATTATAGACGCAGAAAAATATAAACACTTTAGAGGCGTCTTTAAATATTTGATAGTAAAACAAAACCACACTGAACATTATAAATACTGAAACCGGTAAGACATCAGAAACACTTTCACAAATAAAGCTCAACGTTGGAAGTAATAAAATCTCTGACATACAGCTAGTGACTTTCAATTCATATTATTTTAATATTGTAGATATATTCGTTAGCAAAATAATCTTATAGTGCTGGCAGACACAAATCAACCTCTCTAAAATCGGAATATCCACTTATGATATGTATATAACCTTCCGAAAGAGAAATAGAGAAAACGTAGCAACTTAAAATTTCAGATTTTCAGTCACTATGATGGCTTAAGAGTGCGTGGTAAACGCTGGAAACATCAATTAATTTCTACGTTTTTTTTTCGAAGCCAATATGGATAAAATGCTCAATGACAGTCCTAGATTATGGTATTTGCCAACTTTATGAGTAAATATTTATCCAGAATTAGTCATTCGTTACGCGTGATCTCTAGCACCGCAATTAAATGCACAAGGTTCCGGCGACAGAAGTTTTTAACACTGGAAAGTATTTTGTTTAAAACGTTGGCTTAAACTATTGTCTAGGATTGCAATTGTTTAACTTTCGCAAATTGGCTTCATGAAACCTACAGATATAGATTAATACTTTTAGTGTTGAATTATGTACCACGCCCTCTTAAATTGCAAACTAATAAAACAATTTGTTTTTAAATTTAGTATCCCCTTGAGCCACGTTTGTAAAAATAATGTTTAGAGAGATGGTGTATTTCATGATTGACTGAAACAGGCTTTGATAATTCCAAAGTTTAAAAAGGTGAACAAATAAGGGTTTAACCTCAGACCAACCCCTCTGTTAACTACGTTTTCAAAAATTAATGAGAAGGTTATATACTCAAGACGGTTGAATCATTTTGAGCATTATAACATTTTTTTTTTTTTTTTTTTTTCGAAATTACAATACGGCTTTAGAAGATATTCTTCCACTAATGCTGCAGTACATCAGCTAACGACAAAGTGTCTTAAATGCGCTTGGTAAAAGCTACCAGCAGTCGGAATTTTCGTATCTTTTCCAAAGTTTTGACTATATCAGTCATTAGCTACTTCTGCAAAAACTAAAATTTTATGGCATATGGGGCAAATTAAACAAACTCATGCTCTCGTGTCTACCTAACAGACAAGAAGAAGTTTGTCTCAAAGAAAACGCTAACGTTATTTATTCGAAAACTGGCAAAATAAGGCATGGTGTCCCCCTTCCCTCCCCGCCATGTTTCGATTCTTAGACCCCTTCTGTTCTAGAGTACATAAATGCCTTTCATACTGCCTCAATACTAGTTGTATACCTACTCTGTTTGCAGACGATACCAGTGTGATAATTACAAGGAAGTCAGAGGCCAAACTCAGCCTTTTATCTGGCAACACTTTGGCAGATTTATATTTATGGTTTAAAATCTAAGCACTAGTACAAATAAAAAAAACATTTTTTATAGTTTTCTACTGAAAACTGTGAACAACCAACAATTAACATTTACTGTTGTGATGTAGAAATCAAGTAATCCTACATGACAAATTTCCACGGAATTTATGTTGACAGTTAATTAAATTGGAAGAACCACATTCAGTGTATTCTCCTAGATCTCTATTCTGCATATTTTGTCTTTCGTAATCTTAAAGGCATACTAAGTAATGGTTTATCATGCATATTTCCTTTCCATCTAGACATACGGCATAATGCTCTGGGAAATTCCATTCTTAGCTTGCAGAAAAGACCCATAAGAATCCTGCGTTATAAACAACTGTCGAAATCATATAGACCCACTTTCAAAATCTCGAAAATAACTTCTCTATTTTGTGAGTATATTCACCCGTCGTTTGTATACATTACGCAGAACCATACCCCATTTCGCAAAAATTAACAATTTCATCAGCATAATACTAGAAGTAAAAATTCGATCATTCGCCCCATGTTGACTTGATCCCACCAGAAAGGGTTTTTATATGTGTTATGTATACCAGTTCAAAAAACTTCTAATCCATTTGCAGGGCATGTGTCTTTCAAACAGCATAAAAAAACTATATATCTAATATCACATTCTTTGTATTCAGTTAAAGAATATTTATGTAATCACTAAGCAAATATTCATATAATGGTGTAAAATAGTTGGCGAGTTTTTGTGTTTTTTTTTTCCTTTTTTTCGTGTGTTGGTGGCGATGAAGAATGCTGATGCGAGCTAATAAACGACGAAGGCCTATTCAGACCAGAATAATATATTCTTACTGGATTACAGGCTACGTACATATTAGTTCTTGTATAATGTATTCAAATCAATTGTATTTTGTTAACTTGACTTGTCCAATATCGTTGTTGAAAAGTGTTAACAAAAATTTCTGATGGATTCGATAAACTGTACTATGCACTAAATTTGACTGGAGTCCATGTAATTCATTCGAATGATTCACGAAGTGGCTTTTTTGTAACAAAAATGTGCTGTATACCAGCCACACGCTATCTGGCACATTGAACTTGAGATTACGTGTTTTGTATGCTGACGGACGACTTTAACACTTTTTTTTTCGTCAGGTTTAACCCTTAATAAAACTAAACAGTGTTCAAAACCCGTAATTTAATGCAATGCCGTTTTCGATATTTTTAAACATACGATTCTAAAACGTGAGTGTCAATTGGGAATATCTCCCGTGTGTTGACTGCAAATTGGATATCATAATCAAAATTTTCCATAAGGATTAGTTTCCCGAAATATTTAGGGTGATTTTTAAAACAGCCTGTATTCCAGTCACATTTTCTTGTTTAATTGAACCTAACCTTAGAGGATAATTGTATTAATGAAGTGCTATGAAATATACCAAAAGAGAGTTTGGCTTTTTTTAATAAGGGACTCCCCTTAACACATACAGATTGTCCATTAGCAGGTCTGTATATTTGTGAGAGTTACTGTTTTTTCTCCTTTGCAGAGGTTCCAAATTCCAAAAAAGAAAAAATCTGATGTGGGTTTCTTAAAAGTAATACAAACATCGTCTGAAGTAGAAGGTTTACACAGGTACTATGTTTTATGTGTCAGTTTTATTATAACCACTTAGCAAGTGTAGAGTGATAAGACCATAAAAAATAAGAACTGATGAAATCAGCAGTTAACTACGGTATGTGGTTGATAGACGCACGATTCTTCGATGACTTAATATTAATACAATATTTACAAATTTGAAATGGCTAGTTCAGGGAGTTACGGTTCGCATTGACAATGGAGATGGGTTGGCAGTCCTTGAAGGAGAGGAGAAGGGTGGAGAGGCTGGTCAGAATGTTTAGGGTGGTGAATGAAGGAGGGAGATGGGGGGAGTTAAATAACAAATTGGTCAAGGGTGTGTACAGAGGTCGGGGGGATAACAGCGAGAAGATTCAGAGAACTTGGAGGAGGACTGAGAGGGGAAAGCGTCCATGTTGGTGAGGACGGTGAGGGAGTGGAATGCGCCGCGGGAGGATATAGTTACAGCGAAGAGTGCAGGTCAGTTCAGGGGGAGATTACCAAGGGGTAAGGATTGAAGGAATATCGACTTGCCACTTGGCGTCAGCTCAATCACAAGTGTTATTATTACTTATGGACTAAAATTTGAGGCAGACTGCATTTAGTAATTTGAACGAGTATTTAAAACAAGATGCGTATTTGCATCACAGATTTACTACATATTGCTAAAATAAGAATATTCGCCACGAATTTGTAAAATGTAACCTTAAGAATTTATCTCTGAGTGAAAATAATAAAATGGCAGGAATTAACAAGGAATTCCTGCATCACCACGTATGGAATGCTGATAAATGTGAAAGTTGAAAAATACACACATCTCCAAGAACCCTTGCAGCAAAAGGCAGATAGGAATTTGGAAGCATGACATCGGGAGAATGTGGATCCAATGTAACTTTCATCGCAGCTGTGAATAGAGCTGGGAATTGTGTACCACCTTTCTTCGTACTTCTGAGAGTTCAACTTACAATAGTTGGTCCAACTAACAACATTTTGTCCAACTTATCGGTCATTTTTTCATGCATGTGAAGTCTTCATTTGTGGAGCCTTACAATTTTATTTATGATAACCACAAACTTCTAATTTTGATATAGATCGTACAAGCTCAAAAAAATTGGGTTTGTGCTTCTAACAATACTTTCTCATACACGTAATAAACTCCAACTCTTCAACAGGTCAGTCTGTGGGCAATATCATAAAGCAATGAATGATTGGAACGATATCCCTGGAAATAATAAAAATAACTGCAAAAAGATATGGTGCATGTGAAATAGCTGGGAGAGCTATCAATATCCACTGGCACTAAGAAATAATATATATGGTTTTAGAGTTACAGGAATCGTGCAACTTAATGGAGTTATTTTTGAAGATGCAAATCCCTTGACATCACATGTGACCGAACACATACCAGGCCTACATGAATAAAACGAATGCTGCACAGACAAGCTTACAGGTAGAAATGATAGTACAATGACTATGCAGAGAGACGATCTGAAATGAAGAAATACACATTTGACTTAAATTTCTAAACATGTAACTTCTAGAAGCCAAAAAATGCCCCTACCGTTCCCTAAGGTTATACAACGTAAAACAAACGACACCTCAACTAAAGGAAAGTCACTTGTATCGGACAAACACGTCGGTAAAAGAAGAATTACAAACTGAAATGTTGAAGAGAAGCAAACCTGAGCAACAAATTAAAATATAACATGAAGAAAATCACACAATCATTTGGGGGGCTGGGATTCATAGTAGTGTAAGTCAGTTAAAATAATTTTCTTTTAAACAATTTTTTGTAATCACATGCAAAATGCAAGACGTTCTTGCAATACGCTAATGGAATTCAGACATTCGGTTAAGAGTGTAATATTTTTTACACGATATTCCTTTGAAAAAATGTGAATAGTATGAATAAAAACGACATTACTTAAAATTGTGACATACACTACTATGAATCTCAGCCCGTCAGTTGCAACAAGACTTTTCGAAGATAACGGTTACAGTACAGTGGTGCGAAAATAGATGCTCAATTTCATGTGACAACTCCGATGACATACATTAAAAAAATATTAAAGTATTCGTGGGGATAAACAATGAAATATTTGAAATAGGCACGTTAGTTTATACAGAAAATAACATTTTAGTGGAGCCGGAGGAGAAAAAACAGGCAATATTTTAATGCTTGTAGCAAATGTATAGTGTTACTGTAGGCCTACCAAGAATAGGGTAAAATTGTTAAAGAACAAAAAAAAATCTGACGGTTTCATTATAAATAAAGAAACTGGAATAATCTCAACTCATGAAGACGCATTCATTTCCACGTTACTAGTGCCAATACCAACGGGAAGAACTGAACGGGGCAAAAACTATGAGTTTTTCAGTTGGTTTCTTGTGTTACAATAAGGGCTAAGGACATCAATTTTTAGATTGTTTGGTTCTGAATTTGTGCTACATCTGTCCCTGGGTACAAACAAGATGCGAACTATGGGGACGTGAGATCTCTTAGACAAACAACAGTCTAAGTGCCCAAAATCAAACGTATTGACCAACCCAAACTATCTAAATAGTGTTAAAATGTTCAACGTGTCAAGGAAACTACTTTCAACCTTCCATCTGGAGAAAACATATATTTTTAAAATGTTATGATGTAGAAATTGTCCCTGGCTAGAGAAGTCGCCCGTGCCCTGTTTGAATTTCTCGTAATTTTACTGTAGTATTAAAATTGAATAAACTAGATAGACTGGCCACCAACTGTCAATATGTACGTAAGTACCTCAGTTGTGTAGGAGCATCAAGTTTTAACAAGCAAAGAAATACATAGCAGTAAATCGTGTCTATTTTCACTCATAACTGCCACAAAACGACCACTTGGGACTGGGCTCACTCCCCATAAAGTTGTACTATGAACGAGTGCGATGTAACTAACATGACAATTAGATACAAACTTATCACGTCAATATCAGCTGCCAAGTGCAGCCATGCAGAACAGTCCGCCACATATACTGATGTGATATTCTGGCATACCTCTGAGCCGAGCGGTCAGACCGCCTGCTTCCTACCAAGACGATACGGGTTCAATGCTCGGCGGGGTCAGTTCCCGGATTATTGCACATGAGCATCGTACCTCACGATGTCGCTGGTCTGTGGGTCTTCTCGGGGGAACTCCCGTTTCCCCTGCCCTTCTCATTCCTGCACTTCTCCGTAATAACTACAGTAGTTTACAGCATATAACAAGCACAGCAGCAGGATGTTTGGAACAATACATTATACGTCCATAGATCCAACATTCTGTTATGGAAGAAATGTTCCTGCAGTGTGGTAGTGTTTACCCATAGTTATAACATGTTTATCTTGCCAAGAGTAATGAACACGGATACGACGAGTAGATTTGTTGCCAAGTTTCTGCAGATGCAGTCGTTTTAAGATAAATTCCTTGGGAATGATATACACACTGGAGCGACACTTCCTAAACAGTTTTGGAAGTTTTTAACCCACAGACAGTAAACATACTTACCGCACATCGGCTTTTAAATAGAGAACATGTTGAGCGTTTTTACAGTGCCGACTTAGTGACGTCAGTATATATTTGAGTGTTTCGTAAATATGTACAAGAACACAATAATTGATGTATTGTATACAATATGACCTTACCTACATTATTAACACTCCGTACATCAGTGTGGTAAATTTACATTTTTTACAATACATATGACATGTTAATATTTGCTAATTCAATACACAATTAAAAACATTTGTTTTTATTTCTCACTATAATTTACATAAGGGAAGAAATTTGTGTACAATATACATGGTTTTACTAACAAATTTTAAAAGTAATAAAAGTTATGTTTGTTGTTTTTAGTTTTTCGGCTGAATTAAATATTTTCCGTAGGATTAAAAACTATGTTTACTCGCATTTGCCATATGACAAATCCATCAATTACAAATATGAAACAAAATAATTTAATAAATACCCAAAGTTATTTACCGTGGTACTCTTTAACATACTTATTCTATATAGATGACAGATGCAGTAGTTTAATATTACCTAGTAATTTCACTGCTAGGAACAGTAAACCTTATAATTTTTGCTTAGTATGTACAATTTGAAGCAACTACATAAACCAAAGGATAATACTGTGAACTATATCTTCATTATGTCCAATAATGTGTCAGTAATTACTAGCTGTGTACCTTGATCATAAATATTAATAAATAGTTTACAGACTCCTAAATGTGTGAGTGAATATTGTAGTACGTTTAAATAGATGGACATATATTATTAAATACATTGACATGCATACACAGAACAGAGTCTCACTATTAATATATTTTTGAAATTTTTGTATTCTTACTTACACGCTACTCTTACAATCTAGCAGTTACAATAATTTACACTTAATGAAATTTTTGGTAAATATTTTGAGGCAAAGTTGAAAGCTAGTTTTTTTTCAGCGAACGTAAAAATTACTGCTGAGCTTATCACCCTTATTTGTATAATGTTTGGTTTAAGTGAAATTTGCTAACCGTTGTCACAATGCAGCCATAAAATAAATGTACAAAGATATTTATTGCCCAGGGTCGGACAGGAGTAGTTGCCGCCTTATGAAAATATGCAACCTTTGTAACCAGTAAACGAGCTTCTTGCTTTGTTTGTTTGACATCATGAAACACACGTGCCTTCCTATTTACGTCACAGAATAATTTATATGAATACAATTTTCATGTCTTATCAGAGTTATAGTATTTGTCTATGCAAGAGTAATAAAATAAATAGTAATAACTTGAAAACCAGACGACTTTAAATGGTAAAAGGAAGTATTCAAAGTACTCGAATATGACAGCAAATATTTCCTTGTCACATTGTATCTCTGGCCAGGCGAGCTCTCTATCATTGAAGGCTAAGGTTCAGCATGCTGCACCAAAGGCGCCGATAAGCCTATTCTGCAAACATCGGTGCCATTATATCGAATAGAATGCCATCTGAATCATTTCAGAAGGCCTGTTTAATTTATGTGGTAAAATAAGAGTTATATTATTAGACTTATAGACTGCTTGGATCTGTAATGATTTGGTAACCTTCCACAAGAATCTTATAATTTGCTTTTATTTGATGGTGGGAATAGTTTAATGATTACTGACGTTTACAGCATGAGTATAAACATATTGTAGAATGCTTGATATAATGCTGAATTTTCTGTAAAACGATCCTTGAAGAATGTTATGAGTGGCCAATAATTATCAGCATACAGTAGTATCGGTAAGGCTGAAATTAATTTACAACAGTAGTTACACTAATGTTGGCAGATAAGGTTCTGGTAGTGCAGGAGAAGTTATCCTTAACTGAATACACAGTTAGCTATTAATCCGTTTGTTTCAGGTAGTGAAGCTGAGAAGAGAAGCTACCACACTACCTATTGGAAGAGTGAATTTTTCGGAATGTAAATTATGAATTGGTGATCGAGTTACTTAGTGGCCCGTTCGGAAACATTAATAAGTCTCTTGCGTTATCAATGTTATTGTTTTATACAGTCTGACGACTTAATGAGTGCATTTTTCTGACAGTTAAGATGGCAGAGTTTTCTTACTGTAATAATTTAAGCGTCACAATTTGGTTTCTATGGTTCTATGAGCTGTTAACATCGTTTCACCTTCAATCGCTCATTGACTAAACTAGTTCACTGTTTTACAAAGAATATGCTGGATTAAGTTTTTAAAATTACATTAACTGTCAAAATGTGTATCCGTCCGAAGACAGACAATAATAGTAACAAATATCTCTGATTGGACTTTACAAAACCAATGGTTTATCCTGAAATTTTTAGGTTTCCAAAAGGTTTTTCGCATGTTTTTGCTGTAGGATATAGTTTATGGTAACTCGCTCTACAATCTGCTGATGGTTATCGGACAAGGGATAGTCTCTGATGAGAAAATATCCAGTGGTTCGGACAATTTTTTTTTTCAGCTAATCGAAAATTGAGCAAATACATCTGGCTCTAGTACAGACTTAATTCGTAGCGGTATTATGTTCAGCTAATGCACGGTTATTCTTAAAATTAATTTGAAGGAAGTTTAGAATATGTTCAGCCTGTAAAGTAGTTTTCATCGAGCCAATGTGAAAAGTTTGACAAAAGTCGAGAGATGAGTAGCTTGACATGTAATAAGAACAAGAGATTTTATGAAGAAGCATTGTGTTCAGGTTATATACGAAGTTGTCACGGCTATCCTGTATGAAGGTCAGCATCTTAAAAATTCTTGTTTGTTGTAAGAGATCGACTTCGAAATGAGACTACGCAAAAAAGATAGTCACATATGTGTCAATCTTTGAATGTAACGTACGTTTTACGATTAAGTTAAGCCTCACTATTTTGACTGAGGATAGTGTGGTAGCAGGTTTATCTTGTATGCTATATATTTAAGATATTATTGTAGTCTTGGCAACAGAGATTAGTTTGAAATGTTGTTAAGATGTGTATCACGAAAAGGTAACTCTGCACACATCTCAAGTGATGGACCCGATATTTTACGTATGTTGTATTGTTCGTCCAGTGACAGTGGTATATCTTTCTTGAGCCTGTTCCTTACTGGCACAATGAGTCACCGTAAGAATAGCCAAGTTTCCTTAACATAATTTGTTTATGAGAATGCAGATGTTGACAAAGAAATATTTGCGCAAGTCTCACCTGAAAAAACCCACACGACAAAATCACACAATACACAAAAGTTTTAAATTGTCCAACGAGGGTCTAAACACACACATATATATTATATATATATTATATACATACATATACAAGGTGAGTCTTAATTAGACCGACACCATTCGGGAGGCGATTCCTGACAACAAAATATGTTGAATACATACAGATAACTTAAGGACGTAAGGAAAAGAAGTACTACGAAATACGTGTCAGTGAATACCACATTTTTCGTATGAAATTTACGTGAACGATGCTGTTAAAAGTGTTTGCTTTTTGTAAAATCATCCCGCTAACATTGATGAAAATCGGTAGACGCGTCACTGTAACTATTCAAAAAGTGGTAACAGTGCATTAATGGATTAGGAAAGAGCGGGTTGACAGGAAAAAAAGTCGCATTTGAGTGACACCCTTAGGGCATTCGTTCTCGTTAAAATTTATATTGAAGTCATTTCAAACGGACCTAAATAACGCCTGTCGCTATGCAACCTATGTAACTTATGATAAACGGTCTGTCTACCCCACGTTCTCAGTTCTGTGCACTATCATTCAGTTGCCATTTAGACATTGTAGCATGTAGTGTCAATGGAATCGAACTACCAACCGCTGCTTCCCCACATGAACAAGATGCCATAGCGACGGTTACAGAGAACCCTCTAATTAAGTTGCAGGCGTCCATAGTTATTGCCGAAAGTTCCTGCAATCGTTCCCTAAGGGGTTTTGGTCACGAGACACTTTTAAACACCCAACCAAAGTAAATAAATAACCTTCATTCGGAACACAGCAAGCATGTTGGATATAACCTGGCAATTATTTCTACGATATTTCCAGTTGTACGCTGACAGCCCAGGTCGCATCTTTAAAACAAATGTGTAATATGTTCTGTGAACATCATTACCGCACTGATGGCAGTTGGTAGAAGAGTTATAAAAAAAAACCAAACTTCTGGAATTTACAATGTCATGTTCGTATATTTATTTTTGATGTATCATTATAATTTATACAATCTTCCAGCCGTCACTTGGTGAATGTGTGGTCATTGACACTACATACAATGGCTAACTGCCAACTAAGTGAAAGTGCAGAGTACTGCGTGTGTGGGGCAAACATATCGTCTAGCATACGTTACACAGGTTGCATTGCGACAGGCGTTATCAATGAACGTTTGGAAAAGCTAAAAAATGAATTTCGACGAGAACTAATGCCCTGAGAGAGTCACACAAAGGCGACCTTTTTAGTTTCTGTCTATTTGTTCTTTTTTAATCTATCAGAAGATGTTGATTTAAATACACGGTTACCATTTTTTTCGATCAACTGCAATGTTGCCTCTACTGATTTTAGTAATGTTAGAAGGATGATTATTCAATATACAAACAAACACTATTGACAGCTTCAATCACGTAAATATTACACAAAAAAGTGATATTTAACATCACATAGTTTCTAAACTACGTTCACAAAAGCATTTCCAATCCTCTTATTACAAAGGTGCATAGAGGTCCATTGCGCCCCTAATAATAACTGTAGGCTATATAAGTCGTGTGTATATGTTTTACACACATTTCGTTGTGAGTAATCGCCTCCCGAAAGGTATAGGTGTGATAAAGAATCATCATGTATGTATAAATGTTGTCTAACTCGAAAAATATTCAATAATGCGGTGCATTTTAATATTGACTAACTTCTATTGTTCTCCATATAATGGAGTATAATTTTTAAACGGAAGAAGAACCTATGAATGAGGAACACGCCAAGTTTAGTTTTGTACTAGCTGCAATGCTGCTGCAGATGTATATTCAAACGGAACGTGTGATGCGAAACATACATGGGAAACCAAGAAAAAAGTACTGAAATGTTGCAATGGTGTACGTTCAAAATTTTTCACTTAACAATTCCGCCAAAATTCAAGACACTCTCACGAAGCTCTTACGCTAATTTAGTAGCATTGACTTGGGCGAACAGTAGTCGTTAATGATGTTAGAATCAGTGTCTACAATGTTGATGTCACTTAATCATACGCAACAAACTCAGCTATCCAGTACGGATAAGCATATTATTTTATGGAGCTTGCAACTTCACGTCTGCAAACTTCATCTCAGGAGGTAATTTTACTGCGGAAGATGAGCTTCTGCATCGAACGCACTGGTGACTCCAGCATCAGCATCAGGATTAAGGCCATGCCATAGGAGAAGGCCAGGTCCCCGAGGAACAGCCATGTCTGCAGACAGCACATACACATTACACAGAATGTCTCCCTACAGCACTGCCTTTCCCAAGTCCAGAACTTTACACTTACATGACACGAAACACAACTGTTGAGACGAGCCACAGAATATCCATTTACATACAGAGTGAACATTTGCGGATAATAAGAACACATTTGTGCTTACCAATTAGATTTCTATTTGCTATCATGTAAAAAGATAAAGTTTGCTTAACATTTTACAATTATTAAACTGATACATGATAACATTTTCGAAACGTGTATTGGTCAGCAGTTAAATGAATTTCTTTTCATGATAAAATAGGAAGAGGAGTTATGTTGTCAGATTAAATCACTAAGAATTTTTACACTAAACTGGTGCAGCAATGTAATGGGTTCATATGACCGGACTTATAGGAAGTCATATTCTTGACTAAACTGTGAGCTTGAAGGAGACCTGCAATTGAAATGTGCGCTCGGCCAGCAATACGGTGTCAGTTGGTTGGGTGAGGCTGGTGTTGGACCTGTCCTCAGGATTTCACTCCTACCGGATTACCATTTACTAACGACATATCCTGTATTTTATGCCTCGACCTAGCTTTTATTTTAAGGAAGTTCCCTAATCGTTTGGGATGGCTGTCTGCTCTCTTGATGAGTACAGGCTTTCTCGAGTTAATCATGAACAATTGTTCCTAGTGTAAAGAGACGTCATACTCTCTCACATCTACCTGCAAACTGTTACAGTACCCGACAATGTACTTAAGCTGACAATGCACTCAGAGATCCAGGTATACACTATTCAGTTTAAAGTGAGCACTTTTCAAGACTCTGCTGAAATGTTGTTTTCAGTTATTCCTATCTTCTCGCTCCCGTGTAGATTTAAATATTGCCACGTGGTTCGACGAAAAGAGTTTATTGAGAGTGATCAAAAAGTTACTCAACCCATTTACCAACTGATTCGCTTGTATGTCCAGTAGCTGAACCTCCGACAGTAACATATTACATAGTACTTCCAGAGGTTGCGTGACTTATTGATCACTGTGTATATTATTTTTCTCGAAAGTTAATGCATGATATCGACAAAAGTGCTCAGTTGTTTGTCAATGATGTGTATGAGTCATGACTCACCCCGGAGAAGACAGTGGTCTGCTGGGAGACCCGGCGGCTGCCCTTGTCGAAGAAGTGGCCGATGGTGTGCAGCAGGTAGGCACCGTAAGTCAGACGGCTCAGCACCCTTAACGGCCGCCACGAGAAGAACCTCTGCAGCAACTCTGTGAACACAGACGAGAGACTGGCGTCATGCTTACTCTCTCTCTCTGCCCAATACAAATAGCAGATTATTAACGAGAAGAAATTGAAATAATTTCATCCATATGATCAAGTTACTAGAGTAACAAAGCCAGGAACGCAGCCGAGGGCGTGGCAAGCTACGGGAGGATGTTTTAACAACATCTCGGCCCCAACTATAAAGACTTTCGAAAAGGCTGCGCGAGGGAGAGAACCACCGCGCAGGACTGACGAGGTGCTGGAAGTCGACGTCCCCGGAGTCGAAGTGCGAAGCATCCACGCGAGACATAAGGTGAGTTCCCAGTCGAGTTGGTTTTGGGCTCATTAAGTAGATTGTGCCTATACAGGCAACAAAGATGTCAATGCGTAGTTAACGGAATAAAAAAGGGTTTAGTTAAATATTGGCATTATCTGTTCTTCTACAACCCCTCACTATTATCAGCTCTGGTAGTAAACTTAAATGTTTTGAGGAATCGTTTAGCTATTCTCATAAAGATTGCAATACTGAGACATCCTACACTCTAAAAATTAGTTTGTAAATTTACTAGACGTGCGTATAGTAGCCCTAAGAAAATATGTATGGTAGAATACTTTCCCAGACATCCATGGTAGCATTCCTAAACCTTTTTATAAAACAGTCAAATGCACACTGAAGTTACCAGACTTGTATTGTAACAACTGTAAAAGTTTACATATTTACAAGACGAAGTATGGTAACTGTCCCATGCTGCCTCTGGGATAATAATTCTCTAAACATTCAAGGAAGTTTTTTTTACAGTGCAGGATAAAAATCAGGTGAAGTACCCAACATTGGTGGAGGCGCCTTCCGCTTGCCTCCTCGCACTTGCATCTCTCACTTGCAAACCACCATCCTCCAAATTACTTCATCACTTGATTTATTTATTTATTTATTTAGACACGTACAAAATTCAGCACTAGGCCGGTTTACAATTTGCCGTGTGTTATACATACACTACAATTTTTCTAATTAGTATTGTTTCGAAAAAAAAAAATGCAAAGTACATCTACGTTTCTTACAGAGAAAAATTAGTAATTGTCAAATTACTAAACATAGAGAAAATAAAATTTAAAACAAAAGTATGTATGGTAAGACAAATGCTCTTACACATATAACAGCACTAATAACATACAATTATACAATACAATTGTCAACTATTTAATATCTACTGTACTAATGTAAATAATATTTCATACATTGGGAATAAGCGACAATGAAAAAAAAACTGGGATAGTTTACAAATCGAGCATAATTAATACCGTAACTGCAGCTGGCTATTAACTTTTTTGCTGTTTGTGCAGCATAGATCGATACTGTGTTTTAAATACAGCAGCTGATGTGCACTGCTGGAGATTGTCTGGAATGTCATTCCAGAGCCGGCAAGCTTGGTAACTA
>PNEQ01038332.1:14402-31245 GCA_003012365.1 Medauroidea extradentata | reverse complement strand
CATCCACGCTCGAGCCAACATCCACGCCCGAGCCAACATCCACGCCCGATTCAACAACCACGCCCGAGCCAACTACCACGCCCGAGCCAACTACCACGCCCGAGCCAACAACCACAGCCGAGCCAACTACCACACCCGAGCCAATCATTTCTGTTTCTGCAAATACAGTAAAAAACATTATTAATGCACTTGAAAACTTGCTTAAATCTCTACAGATGTTGTTTGGAAATTAAATGATCTAACATGCTGATCTTGTAACTTCGATTATTCATTGTGTTGTGTCATATTTTTTTTCGATTTAAGGTTATTTTCATGTATGTTTTTATTTTATTTGTTTACATTTACGTAAAATATTAAAATTTAATTGTTAGTTTTGTCCCGCCAAAATTCGAAAATTATATGTTCTACTTTAATCACTTTCTACAGTAAGGATATCTTACTAATTAATGCAAATACAATTTTCTGCCTTATTATAAAGTTTTAATTTAAAATGGGCTTTGTATAGGCAACCTTGTATGTGAAATAAACTATATCAATACATTATCTTACTTTATCCGCATTCTTTACTATCATCGAAATATCACATTGTTGTAATATTGCCTGGCAAGCCGGACAGCAAGACGTCCGAGCGGCAATCAGGTCAGCGTTGGGAAACCACGGAAGACAGCAACTCACCTCCCCCCCTCGTGGTTGCACAATATTGAGGACAAGCACGACGATATATTGGCGCTGTTACCAAGCAAAGGGGGTCTGTCGTCTGTCGTCGAGCGGTCGTCCACCAGCACTCATCAGGTCAACAGCAGTGCAGTTCTCCGCCGGGGACTCGGGCTCGAGCCCCGGCGGGTGCGTGCTCGTCCGTCGATGCCGTCTCCTCATCAATCCAGCTTTCGGTAAGGTCGTCAGATATAGTTATGTGGCAGAAACTCTCAACTTAATGTAATAACTTAATAGTCAGTAATATTGCGCTCCCCTCCTAAGTAAATAGAACACATTGTTACCTATTTTGTATTCAGAGTACCTGCCATTGTAGTATAGTAAATGACCGTTTAACCATAACTGTCTCTTAGTCCTTTAACCCTAAATAACAACTAAATAAACCCACAGTGTAGCTACCATCTGAGTGAAACCCCCCAACCTAATTATAACTTATGAACCCCAATACAATAACGACTTACAAAATAAAACCATTTTGTAACAACATCATAAACTTCTAAACGGCAATACTGCGTAAAATGTTCAAACATTATATATACATTAAACACTGCGTTTTGAACTTTTTATTGCGTCAGCTGTTGTTATTTTATTTCGGGTCTTGTCCCAAGCATAATATTTTCTTGCATTTTTTTTTTTGCAGGAGTGGTTCATTGGTTTCTTTCTGGAAACATCACAATGTTAAACAGAATTTTACGGTTAGTTTTTGGTTTCTGTAAGACAGGTTATAAATCAGCTTCTTGCTCGAATGTTGACTTCCTACTGCATTAGGTAAAATTCACTTCATCGTATTTAAAAAATAAATGCTTCAGTTCGAAAAGCCGGCTGGGAGACAGTCTCACGTAAATATATTCACAAACACATCAATGCCGATCGTTTAACCTTTTTGAATGTAAGAAAATAACAAGAGTGAAGAGAAGTGAAGGATTTGGTCAGCCCTTACATCTTGATCTTTAGCGCTGGTGAGGGTGACGTGACATGAGTATGAAGCAGAGCCGCGATAAAAGGGTTCGGAAGATGGGAGATCCCCGAGAAAACTCACTGACCAATGGGATCGTCCGGCATGATTCTTACATTCGAAAATCCGGTGCCTTACCCCGTTGGGAATCGAAACCAGATCGCCTTGGTGTGAGTAAAGTGCTTTTGTCACAGCGCCAACTACAGCTCCATAGAGAGCGAGAGCGAGAGAGAGATAGAGAGAGAGAGAGAGAGAGAGAGAGAGAGAGAGAGAGAGAGAAAGAAAACAGCGTAAGGTGTCGTTGTGATATTACAAGCAGAAAAGTAAATAAGATGGCGTCGTACATAATTCAACGCTAAAAACATTAATGTGTTACTGTAGGTTTCTTGAAGCCAATTTGCGAAAATTAAACAACAGCAATCCTAGACAATAGTTATACCCAACGTTTTAAACAAAATAGTTTCCAGTGTTACGAACTTCTGAAGCACAATCTCTGACTCCGGAACCTCGCGAATTTAACTGCGGCGCAAGATATCACACGTAACGAATTTGTAATTTTGGATAAATATTTACACCTAAAGTTGGCAAATACCATTATCTAGGATTGTCATTGAGTATTTGATCCATATTGGTTTCGAAAAAAGCGTAGAAATGAATTGATGTTTTCAGCGTTTATTTATCTACCACGCACTCTTAAGTAGTGGAAGACACTTGCAGGTTGCTTGCGCCATTAAGGGACCTATGCAGCGCGCACTAGATGCCGCATCTGAGGTAGGAAGGCAGGTAGGCTCGTGCTTCATCACCCGTGTCGCCTTTATACGGGATGCGCGAAAACGGCGTACTGTGATTCAGTCGTTCGACAAGGGAGTGGTCAAGTTTCATCCAGGTGCAGTGAGTCTATCCGTTATGCTGGGAAACATATCATAAGTCCAACGGCCATTTGTGGACGAGTCCCATCGCAATTGCCACTCCGGTAGAATTGCCTCTCGGGCTAATTTCTTGACGTCTGGCATAATCACATTTCGTAGTTTCAACCTCATCAGCCTGCCTTTCTCTAGGATTGCCACTGTATCATTTTCCCCGCCCATTTACTGAATAGTGCTGGTAAAAAAATTTCCAGGGCCCTTCGTAAATTTGTGAAAACTATTTCCCGCCCCGACAGAAATGTCCTTAATAATAAATTAATCACACGGATCTGAACTAAGCTAACGTGTTATAAGCGCTGGAATAGCATTTCCGCAAATTAATGACTCATCAGTATTTTGCTTGTCTTGAAATCTCCTTTTTTATAGTTAGCACACACGTAGTTTACTGATATCGTCGTCTCACACCTGTACACAATACATCGTACCTTGAATAAGTTGCCATTTTTTTAAAACTGGCTTCAATATTCAGTTAATGCAAGATAACTTCTGTCACCCACATGCAATTTTGATCCGTTTAACGAACGATAGTGAATGCAACATAAGGTAGTGGGAAGTTTGTAATTTTGCAGAATTAAAAATAGTTTTACGGCTATTTCTGTCATATCTTAACGTAAGAGTCACACCATTTCTAATGGCAACTATTTCCGGTTATTAACGTTTCATTTCCGTTTAAAATTCTGCAAGTTTACGGACAATTTCAACAGAGTATTTTCTGCCCCTTTGGTTAAGTGACTGCATGTGTGGCGATTGTGAATTTGAAGTTTCCTCGCATCGCGCATTGACGTGTAGGAAAGTTTCTAACGGTGCCACCGCGAGGCAGTTTAACACTATTCAATTGTTTCATCATCGAGTGTTTGAGTCGCACACTGTGTTTAAGTTCGAGAAGATAAAAAGCACGAGAATTACATGATTTCGCGAAGAGATGCTACCCGAGTTCAACGACATGTTCTGTGCTGTTTTCTCGGTTTTGCACATGAGGCTTGGACCACTGTTGTGCGACTACGTGCTACAACACCTGAATAAACGACCAGGGACACAGACTCAAAGACATAGGTAGGATATTTGTTAGAATTTATTGGTTTGTGGACATACGTCATTGTTCATGTTTGCTGATCAAACCTGTGTTGAATGACAAAGTACGAAAGCGAACAAGAAAAAACAAATATAAAGCACACAGAAAAATAGAAAAAAAATTCATTCCCAGAGGAATTCTGTCAGTTTCTTTCTTCCTTTTTTTTTTCCTTCAAAATTATTGTTATGTTAGACAACAAATAATTCTATCTGTAGAATTGTTTGTTGTCTAATATAACATAAATTTGAAAAAAAAAAAAAACAGGAAAAAACCACTGACAGAATTTTTTTTCTATTCTTGTGTGTGTTTTATATGTGTTATTTCTTATTCGTTTTCGTACTTTGTCATTCAATACAGGTTTTATCAGCAAACCATGAGCAATGGCGTATGTCCACAAACCAATAAATTCTAATTGTAAACTCCCATTGCAACAAATATTTTAAAATGTCAGAATATTTGTGTACATAAATAATAATAAGAAAGTGTGCATTATTTAACAAGTGTTCCGTAACATTTAATGTATAAGTTATACATTTTTCTGCTCATATGTTCGATAAATTATAAAATGAGGTGTGATTGTATAAAATTATTGAAAACAACAACAGCAAATAAAAATGACATTACGAATGTATCTTATATCAGATGGCTTTAGAAGCTACAATAGAACCATGACAACTAATTGCAAAAACATACTTTATAAAATTATATTAAGAGAATTGTTGGGAGTATGAATACTGGGTAAATGCTTATATTTGTAATTGCTATTTTTCTCAGTCCATCGATGCACATGCAGTTGACAAATACAAAATAGTAGTAGACGCTTATTATAAAATAGTTTGAACACATATTCGAGTGAAACTTAGAAGGTTTTTCATGCAATTAGTAAATTTAAAAAAAAATCTATAATTTACTTAGTATAAAAAATGGCCAACTATATTTAGCATACTGTCATTAAATTACTATCCGCTTCCAAAGAATTTGGTTTTCAAAAAACTGTCATTTTTGGCATGTTAATTATTTTGATATAACAGAACTAAATACAAAAGTAAACTTTCATATTTCTAAGAAAATAGCTGAAAAATGCTTCATTAACATATTTTTTCAGTGGCGATCAAAGGTAAGCAAATTCGCAAATCCCTACCTTTTGATAACATACAAAACCTGGGATGATCCAGTAAACTTGACAACAATCAAGTGTTCTGACCAAATGATTTAAACAGCGTTCAAACGTCACGATGCCAATTCATATACCAGGGAGGTGATAAGACGCAACCTACCTGTAACACAAGATTTCATAATTGTAGTATTAAGATGCACACATAAAAATAAGATTAAATCATTCAAAATAATAACAAACATAGACATAATCCCAAGGATCTTGAGACATTTTCAAGTACTTGTATACAATTTTAGTAATTTCCGTAAGAAAAAATGGTAGCACGCCTTCTGAATGTTTATTTTTTACTGTTTTCATGACAAAAATGTAATTATTGATTGGAATTGGAAACGTAAATATGTATTTTAGGCAACATGTGTGACTTATATGTACTTCCTATGGAGAAATTTCTACCAATTTTCTCCCCCATTTTTTTTTATTTAACCACGTAGGCCATCATGAGGATGTTTCCTATCCCTTGTTTACTGAACTGGACATATTTTATCTACTAGTAATGAAATAAGTTCATTATACAAATATTTAATACACAGAACAATGCACTCTTACGATATCAAAAGAGAACCAAGATATTGTAAAAAAACTTACGGAAAATTACTTGACTTTAGTGTCAGAAACAAATATAGTAATACATAAAAAATCCAACTATAAATATTATAATATAAAAAATGCATCATAACAGGTGAGTTTAAGAAGATAGGACAGATAATTATTGAGCTGACATGCCCTTCTCTTTCAAACAATAACCATTCAATAATTATATTTATTTTTGTCTAGGTTTTTTCCTGTTTTAGACAATAATAACACGTAATTCGCTTCTAACCTTATTACACACTAAACAGTCGGGGGTTTTCGATCAGCAGCTGTTTCGGTAAACAAACACGCTCTCATGGAAGTTCGAATGTAGTTGGATAAACAATTGCTGAAAATTTTTAGAAATCAGGAATTTCATAAACTAAAACGATAAAAAGAATCTATAGCCTACTCCGCAAACATGTTTGTGTAGTTTGACATATAATTTACATTGCAGCAGTGTTTCCACTACCATATGTGTATTTGAGTACGTACATGATTTTTTTTGTATTATTACAATTGGTCACAATTGTAAAATAACTATGCCCCTGTATCACTATGACTACTTGCAAATAATATTTGCGCCAAATTACACTTGCCGTGCCGTTAGATAAAAACAGTTAGTCGCTAACAATTGCGCAAACAAAGTCAACATTTTTTTAAATCTGTTAGTGAAAATTTACAAGCGCAAGATTTAAATCAAACATGGAATTTCACTTTTAAAATTTCTAACGGCGTTTTTTGAGGGCTTCCAATCAACTATACATTTTCGAATATTTGTTGAGATTCGAGCCAACATCCCTTCAGTTACCAAACTGGCGTTTAACTATAAAAGCACAAACTATATTTCAAATATAACGTGCTGCCTATGGATAATGTTGTATTAAACATTGTTTTGACAAGTAGTAATGTTTCAGAATTTTGGGAATCGTTTTATAAATAAATAATCTTTAAATTTGGGTTTTGTTTAGCAATTAAATTTTAGACTATCCTACTTTAGTAACGCATATGGGGCAGCTAAATACATCCCTTCACTTGTTTCTATGGTACCTAAGCAAAACATACGTACATAAACGAATTTTCTGTAACGTTAAATTTCCCTAAACAATTATTTTTATATGAAAGGAAATTCTGAGATTGCTGTGACGAAAAAGTTTTGAAAACCACTCAGAACAAGGGAGAAACAGAGGTTGTAAATTTTTTAGCTTGGCATTTATTTGTTGCATACCTGTGTATTGGTTTTACTGTTAACAACAAATGAATGATTAGGAGAAATTTAAATTAACAAAATCGTACTAGTTTTACCGGGATCAGTTCTTTGAGAAATTGTGAATGGCTTTGTAAATGTATATTTTCTGTAAAATATAAGTCCTCTGCTATTAGAAAATATTCTGGAATTTTTTTCGTGAAATTTTATATGTTGAATTATAACTTAACCAAACAATCATTGTCATTATCGCAATTTTGTGGTTGTAGTTATAACATAGCATATTTGATAATGTAATAATTTCATCCAAGAGATTTGAATCAAAATAGACACGTGATAAAAAAGAGAAAATGTAACGATTTGCAACAAGTATTTTAAAAAAAGTTAGCAAAAAATGTTTACACTAACACAATAATGTACAATACACATAAAAATAGTTACTCTGGAAAGTTTGGAACAGAACAGTACAGTCATGATATAAGGTAAAATATTTCTGTATATTGTCGAACGTGTAAGCCGAGCGGAGAAAATTTTTTTTACAAATATTAAGAAATAATTATAAAGAAACTATGTTTTATGATGTTCTGTTACTTAGTGAATGTTAATGAATGCTGGAATTGATAAAAAAAATATAGATTTAGACAATTACAATTAGCATTGTAGGGACTGACTTCTTTAATTGTGAAACGGCTTAAATTGTCAACAGTAGCTTTCTAATTGGGTAGTTTTCAGTTTGTTTATGATAAAGAAACTATAGGAAGTACAGAAAACAATTTCTTTTCTCGCGTTTTAGTAAATGTACTATCAGTCAATATCGGCTTGTTAATTGAAATTGTAGGTATGAAAGTTCTGGTCACAAAATGTCAAGTACCAGTCACACAGAACACATATAACCCTTATTTTCACTGGTATTCTCACTTATATCATGCTGATGACAGAGTGACTATATAAAAAATCTGGATGTGCCTATTCTTCACGGCATATCTTCCTTTTTACTTCAGAAATGTATTGTGCACAGATTTCAAAAGCATGTGTTATTTTATATATACGTTTCTTACATAAAATTACTAGATAATCTCTAATGACTTGAACACTTTAGTTCATTAAAATTTAGTGCATAGTAAATATTGTGTAACTTTGTCTTGTTTAAAGGATATAAGCATTGTCAATTTTAACAAGTAGTCGAATTATAAAAAATTCAAAATATATATACAAATAAACCGGTATGTAAAAATAGTTATCTTAACTGTAGCCGTATTTCTTAACATCTTAACAATGTTTACAACTTATCGAGCAAACTTTATTTTACTTAAATAGCAACAGTTTAATAGCATTATTTGTATATACTTGGCAAAGTCTATGACTATGGAAGGTAATACAAAATTTGTCAAAATAATTAATTCGTGTCAGAGAAAAATATATTCGTGAAATGTAATTACGTGTACTGTGTATTTGTAGACTGTGCACATACCGTTCCGACAATAATTATGAAAAAGACGATAGTTCGTACAGGTAATCACAAGATGAATGCTAACTTTATTGTAAAAACGAAACACATCTCTGTATTTGTACCTGCGTTACAACTATACGTGCAGGATAGTTCTGACGGGAATATATAAACATTCCTATTACAATGAACAAATCAAAGTCAATTTGTAGCACACGGGTTAATCGGTGGGCAGCGACCACAAACAAGCTTTTAGCGATTTGCGAAATAAAACTTAAATGTAAGCCTCAGATTAGAGTTAACCAATAAAGATCTTTATGTATAAAACATTAGCTTTCCTCTGCTATAATTGCTGCATTATGTAATAAAAATCCGGCAGCTGTTTCATAATTTCATTACCTCTGGTAGTAATAATATTGTATGTAACTTACGTATTTATTCCCCAAACAAAAATAACTACCAAAACAAGCCTAGTACAAATGTTTGTGTAAGCGAGTAACAACGAAAGGAATTTCGTTAAAGTAATCCAACCAGTAATATGTGTCAATTCCCGAAACGTAGTATTCCTTTTTAAATTAAAATCTGTGGCATTTGTTGTCTTCTACTCATTTTTGCCATGTCCCCTATAACGTCCTTGTCGGTTTCCATATAAATTTCATTTTAACGGTTTGTTTTAATTTATAACTGTCCTGATGGTGTATTGTTGCAGTTTGACTGAATTTCCCATTCGGAATTTCTTGCAATTCTTCGTTGACTTGACCTTTGTAACGTGTTGTATAAAAGTCATTTGCATGTTGTCTTTCTCAAATTTCATGTTAACTTTAAGTTCAGTGCCTATTTTCCTTAACGTCTGTTTGTTGTGTTGCAGTTTAACTGAATGCGCAATTATGGATGTCTTGATTTGAGGGAAAAAAAACCTTTCTCTTAATGCTTTAAGTACGTCTTTAATTTTCTATCGTGTTGACTTTGTGGCTTGCATGCTCATCGTTATACAAGTTTTATCAACAACTCATTTGCAACGGTGTATGTCTATACACGTATACATTCTTGTTTGGAAAAATGTAATTACTAGTTTCCTACCATGATATTGTACGATATTTTTTACCTACCAGTAAATGAACAATAAAATAACAGTCTTTCAATCAGTAGTTTTAATTGAAATGTGCCGTACTGAATTTCCGTGAATATCAGTGTAGCCAAGATAAATGATAGCGTTCTGCATTTATTACGCTTTCACTATTATTTACCACGAGATTTTTCATGCGATGCGCGGAGTGGGTACAGGATAAATAAAAGTGTAACTTTGTTGCAACTATGGTGGAGAAAATAATTTTACTATATTTGATAGGATCAGGTAATATTAGTGGAAATCCAGGCCAAAAACAGTTCTCTGAGTTCTCAACACATACTTTGCAATAGTTTTGTAAATAATTTGGATTTTGTTTTGCAGAATATCTCGATGCACATTTAATACGGAACAGAGTGTGAAAAAAAAAATTTATAGACAACTGAAATTTTCGTGCAAAGAAATTAGTTTTGTGTACATGATCGTCAGCGAACGCAGGTGCGTTTTACTATGCAGTAAATTAAAGTGTTCAATTTCAACTTATGAAATGACAAGGCTTAGCATCGCTTTCACATATTGCTAAAAGTTTTCACAGTTGACCCCGGTCGTAACGCTAAGACTGGCAAATTGTAGCGGTCAATGCTGTTGCGCCAAGAAAACAATGATATAATTTACGGAGAAAAACTACTATAAACTTTTAACTTAAGCAATGTAAAGGAGGGTAAAACAAAACGTATTTCAGCAGATTGTGAGTTTTTGTAAACTGTATTAGGACAATTTTTCGAAGTCTGTGAGACATTAATGTGTTGCACTTGTTTGCGTAAGGGTTTCAAAGTAATTTTTCACAGATAAAAATTGCCGTAGCCACTCTCGATTGGAGATTTTTTCCAAGAACATAAAGTTCGTATTTGAAAACCAAATACAAAGAGACGAAAATAAGAAATAATCAAACAATACAAAATTTACAATTTAGCGGATTTACAGTAATTTTGAGTATCATGTGCCAACAATCCCCGTGTTTAGCGGTGATTCCTTTTTTTCTTCTTTGATGAAATCCTTAAGTGATCGAAAATAAATTGTTCAGAAAATCCACGACACTAACACATCTACCACGAAAAATATCAATACTTAAGAAAAAGTCTGATACAAATGTAACACTTCAAAAAATTGAACGACACATTTAACTATTGGAAAATATATCACTTATTTGTAATGTAGTTTTTAAATGACACAATATTTTTAGCGCAAATTGAGACAAGTTAATTCTAGTTAAAATCTTTCAGAAAATTTAATATATTACTTAAAACAATGCTAGAAGTGAATGATAAAGAGGACTATCGTTTACATTTATAATTGTTTCATTGTATTCCATCCGGCACTTATTTTCAGAATTAAAATTTATTAATTATTAATTTATTTTATCCGTACCTCATGCAATAAAATGAACATGTTAAATATCTTCATAACGTTGTATGACTGAGACAATATTAGAAGAGTCTTTACAGGCTACGGCAAAATCATGTCCTAATTACTAAGATGCTTTGTTTAAAAATTGTGCTGTAAAAAGTGAGCCTCCGCAACGGAAATTAACATATACTTAAAGGTTTTCAAGTTATCTTAAAGATTAATAAATGTTCATGTCATGCCCTTTAGCTACATATAGGGGTACGAAATAATATTTGTGACATATTTACGCCAGATCATATAGAGTGTGGGATTTAAACAAAGTAAACAAAATTCACCTGTTTGAATATTTCCCACAAGGAAACCCTACATAATATGTTTTTTGCACTAAAAAATGCAGTCCTTTCTATTACATAAGTTCATGAATTTAGATTGTGTAAATTTAAGAAATTTTTTATAAGTCTACCAATAGCAACTCTGTAACTGAGTCCTTACAGTTCAGTGACATTATCATCAACAATTATTGTTCAGATAAGTTGCACAGATCAAATTATTAAAATTAACCTATCAAATGGTTATTTTAAATTATCACAACAATATTACATTATATTATTTGTTATAAATCATGTTACAGAAACTGATAACTCAACAATATTCATTTGAGGGAATTACAGTAATAGCATTTGAAAAGTAGCAAATAACATGGAGATACAACCGTCAGTTTTAAAAATCGCCGAGACCAACAATTTGTTAACAGTCTTCCTTGTCACAAAACATGTGAATTATTGAGATAGTAATGCAGACACGATACACAAAGGCGTTTTTTCTTGGAAAATGATGTAATCGAAAGGCAAATTTTTTGGGAGCACGTCGTTTTGCCTAAAATCGTTTTGCCTAAACCTGATTTTTTAACTCCGCTTTGCCGAAAGTCATTCTGCCTAAAGTCGTTTTTCCTAAAGTCGTTTTTCCTAAAATCGTTTTGCCTAAATTCGTTTTGCCTAAGCTTTAGGCAAAACGACGTGTACTCTATTTTTTTACGTACCTAACATTTTAGAACAGCATTCGTTATATTACCACTTTAAGTGGTGTCTGTCAATGAAAAACGTAGAAGTTTGTGTACATATATGCATAACACACACGTATATATATATATATATATATATATATATATATATATATATATATATATATATATATATATATATATGTATGTATATGCTTGTGTGTTGTTAGTTGCCCGGCCGCGACTTTGCCTGCGTGGAATTCTCGAAAATAAAACCTTAAAATAGCTTATCGTGTTAATGATATATTGAGGACAGAGCGAAAACACATGCGCGGCTCCCCTTAAAGACGTACTGGATAATTAAATCTAGGGATGCGAATTTACCCGGGCAAATCTTATTAACCCGGTCTCACGTACCGCCACGCGTCACTCAGTGAGGTGGAGAATTGCACTAACGATTGGCAATGTTATACATAAGTCTCCTACGCAGGCCCTAGCAAATAATTAACTGGTGAATTATTTCTCAAATATATCGACGAAGTGGCCGGGTAGGATGCCAACAGATTCTCCCGCGCTCACTTTTACTTCTCTCCAAAACCACTACGACGTTCTTCACACCTTCACGTTTGGCGAAAAAAGGGCCCCAGTGTCCGACAACCCAAGGAAAAGCCTTCCAACCATTGTAAACACCGAACTACCTAACTCCGTCCCTCGTGAGCAAAACGTAGTGCTACCGTTCACCATCTTGAATCTGATCCTAAGTTTCATTAAACTTAATTTTCGCATGTATTAACTTACACTTATATTCTACATATTATTTACAACGTCCTACTTTAACTTTAACGAAAAACAGATAACTAAACAAATAAATAAAAGTAATCCCCACTGCCAGGTTGTTACAGAGTTGCTGTGGCAGAGGGCTGATGACCAGAAAGAGTGGGAAGGGGGGCTGCCGGTCCAGCCCCACACTTTCGTGACGGCAGACCACCCCCTCTTCTACTTCGAGGCACTTGATTGTAATGTACTATCATTAAACTGATCCTAAACTACTTCAATCATATCATACAACTTATCTACCCATAAATTAATTACCCTTGTGTCATGACGGTTAACTGAACACCCGGCACGAGGTATCTACAATATTACTAATGCCTTATTTTACCTTACAAAATACTATTACTTACATCTAATTGATTGTGTGCCACAACTGTTACACTTTGGCACTTCACACCCATTTTACGACTTTTCACCCCAAAAGCATAACGATACCAAGCCAGGTTTTTAAGATATCGAGGATTTTTACCGCTATTCATTTCCTTTTGGGTCCTTCGTCGCAAGGGGAAGCCGTCCTCCAATGTTCATACATCAAACAGAAAATTTACTATTCTGTCAGCTGCCACTACACTCTAAATTGGAATTAACGAATATTCACTAATTCACGCAGGTGGATGGAGCAGTTTCAACAATTTGAACCAGTGAAAACGGTCACTGTTAAATTAGTGAATAGTCACTGACTGCCTTTAAGAGTGCCAACATCTCACAAGTGTATCAGTGAATATTAACAGTTTTTTTTTTTTTAATTATTTTCATAGAACCGTTTTCACGTATTGAATCAATGAAAAAATACTGGAAAATCTGTGGACATTCATTAATTAACTTGGATGTTGGCACTCTTAATCGGTATCAGTGAATAGTCAACGATTTCACAGCGGTTTCACACTGATTAAATTTGCTGAAACTGCTCCATCCATCGGCGTGAATCAGTGCATGTTCACTAGTTCAGATTTTGAGTGTAATATGTGTGGATATAATATCACTGTAGTTCCCCATTTTTTTGTCTTATGCCGGATTATAACCCATAACCTCCTCAGTGTTTTAATCAATTACGCCAAGATAGTTCGGCAGATTTCTTAAGAAATTGACAGCGTTTATACAAGCCTGCTCCCAAAGTGGTACACGTATCAATACGAAATCGAAAAATAACTAATTTAAATTCTTTCCCTTTGATTTACCTGTTTTTTTTAATTTCTGGAACATTTGCCAAAATTACGCCCCTTAAATTTTCGAGTTTTGAAAAGTCTTGAAAGCTAATTTAGGTATTTACGTAAGTTTTATTCCTATCCAACATTCATCATGATATATCAACAGGTTTAAGAGATACGGAGTATTAATTAAAAGTTTTAGTTCTTAGATACCTTTAGAGGCTGTATATAAAAAAAGGGTAAATTATATTCTGAACGAATTCACCTTAATATCTTACGGAAGTTAATACTTATGTAGGATTACTTGAAAACACATTTTACGGGTCATCACCCTATTCATTTTCGAATTGGGATAAATAAAAAAATTATGAAACATGCATTTTTAAAAGTTTCTTTCTGAAGTAAATTTTACTTTGATATCTAAATGGGTTTTACACGCTATAAAGGATTCATTGAATACATATTTCACGACGTTTCACATATTTAGTTCTCAATTTCCGAGAAATAGTTTCTTAGTTGGTGCCAACATGGTAAAGAGAAGTTAACCTCAAAGTTTCATGTCGTTAGGTCCAGCGGCTTGTGCAATCTGTAGAAAAATGAGTAAGTGAGTTAAGAAACACAATATTTTAAATATCTGTTTTGAGAAATGCTGCTTAATCAATATTCACAGTACAATGAAAGAAAATTATTGCTGTAGTTACGTTACTTGCGTTAAAATAGGACAACATCTGTGTTACGTTGTCTGTAAAATATGGATTCCCCCTACAACTATTTTTTCGTATAGATAACAATATTTTTTTGTGAATGAAGTATATTCCTTTGTCCTTTTACGGATGAGATTACTGTAGGAACAACCCTGAGACAAAAAACACAGTTGTCCCTAATGTAAGTATGGTAGCTACAATTTACTTTCCTTTCAGTGCATTTTCTGTGTAAAACCAAACAATATTAAATTGTCATTACGAGCAACATGAGAATATTAAGTTGTAAAATTCTAATACTTCATTGATCGACATCTCGTATCAAAAGCAATGTAGCAAAAACATAGAATATTTACCTCGAACAACGGTAAAATCTTGCATGCACAAAGGGGTTGGACCAGCTAAGTCAGGCGCTATTTGAGGTCCCGGCCAGGCCCCTGTGTTCTGTTTTCATGCCAGTCGCTATTATACTCCCAGCAAATGCTTCAGGCCTTCATTTATGGTGGGTGATTTGATTCTCTAGAGAGGAATAATAGGGGAGATCCAAAACATAACAGATTTAGTTATTTTGTTTGCGTAAATAACCTTGAAGGAAATGTACTCTATGAGGGCTTTACGTCTCTTTGACATCGACGTCATTAGCGATGGTGACACACAACTTGGTACAATTGCAGGACATAGGAGAAAAATCGGCCATGGCATTTCCTAAGGAACATCTCAGTATTTTCCTGGAGATATTACGGAAAACTATGGCAAACCTAAGTCAAGATAGCGGGAGCTGTGAATTGAACTCGGGAGCTCCCGAATACGAGTTCGACGTGCTTACGCAGCACCACGAGTTTGGTGCTCATGTTTTAAGGGGTCTGTCTACCTGAGAGCCATAACGTGAGAAATTATAGGGATTTACATGTTAAATTACATTCAGCCGTGCTCAGCATTTTTTAATTACATCACATTTGGACAAAATCCGTTGTTTGCGATGGGAAGAGGAGATTATTACGCATGGATAAATATAAATGGAGTGAATAATTTCGAGATTATGTTCTTTTTATAGTGAAAACACACATTTCTTCACATTTTTCAGGGCATTTAAAACGCCCCAAAAGTTCCTGTATCATTGTGGGCAGACTGATATGAATAAAAAGTTAGTGGAGGCACACATGTATAAGACACCTTGAATTCTCGCCCTACCTAAAAAAATTAAATATAAATATATTTTTCCTTGCTCGCGCCAAAGCTCATTAACTTACGAAACTTACTGTCTGCGAATACTACATGTACTACGATTTTTCATCAAAGTTCTATTAACATTACATATGTACCAGTTCATAGTAGTTCTCCCTCGCTTCTTCAATTCCAACTATTACACTGGTTTCATCAGATCTGATAGATCTGAGGATAGTAATGAGGCACGAAAAGTTGATGCTACTCCTGAAATTACGCTCCTAGCAAAATAAAAACTCCGTTAATGACTGAATCAGTGCATCAATAAAATACGACGTAGTTATAAAAGGTATTTGTAAAACCGTGCTCTTCTGTCGACAATCCATTGATATCTACCACTCATTGTATTTCCTTAATGGCCATCTATAGCCAGAGTACGGCTAGAATAATATTCTTCTTCATGCCCAGAACTGATCTTAAGTGTATTTTGACTGATAAAAGAAATTGTTTCCCCGCTTTCGCCCGGCTGAGCTGCAATTGTGTAATGATTCGTGGAAAAGTGCCGAGCCACTGTTTTACGCTTGGCTGGTGACACTTGGCATATATTTTGTAAAATTATTGACTGGTTGCACGAAACTATCTCTCTAAGGCCATGCGTTCTTGTTTCTACATTTTTATCGGTGTTATTTTTCATTCGCCTAAACCAAACCTGATATCAAAATTAGTATGGTAGTTTATTTAATGTCGTCATCTCCATGTTGGCAGAATTTTTCAAGCCAGATAATAGCATATGGTTTTAGTTAATTATGCAATTAATGAAATTCCGGTTAATTTAATTTTTACTCGAAACCGTATAATTTCTTGTTAAAAAAAGCTATTGGGCCAAACATATTTTTAAACAAAACTGCCAAAACATTTTTTATATTTGCACTTATTTAAGCTTAAAATCAAATTATCGCAAAAACTGTAGGAACAAGAGAGCATGGCCTGAAGTAGACTATACATTAAAATATTTTACGACTTCTGTGGTTTTCATGAGAACACAGAAATGGAAAGGGACCGAACTAATTATTTTAACTATGTCACGTTTTGTGCATAGTTAGCGCTTACTAAAGACATACGTTTCTAAATATGTGTTTCCAAATGCAGGAGGGCGCGGTGGCCGAGATGTCAGACCTCTCGTCTCCCACCTAGGCGATCAGGCTTCGATTCCCAGCGGGGTGGGTCCCTGGCTTGTCGCTTGTGGTAATCGTGCAGGACGATGCCGCTGGTCGGCGGTTTTTCTCGGGGATCTCCCGTTTCCCCCGCCCATTCACTCCGGCGCAGCTCCATACTCACCTCATGTCACCCCTCAACAGCGCTAAAGAAACCTTTATTGTCTAGTTTAGTGGTGTCTTGTTTTGACTCTTTTTTTTTCTCGCTTGGCTAACCTTGTTTTATTTTACCCTATTCATT
>PNEQ01038332.1:0-14302 GCA_003012365.1 Medauroidea extradentata | reverse complement strand
GAAACAGCAAGATAATAGTAACAACATTCACTAACATATTACTTTCTCAATTTAGAAGTGCAATTAGGCACAAGTTAAATAAGTTTTGGTTATATTTGTATTTATTGAATCGTATTATAAAATGCTACATATTTAACTGTCAAGCTGATAATTAATTAGTTAGTGTTCGTATAATTAATTATTTTAAATTGTATAGTGAAAGAAAAGGAAGAAGCTTTACTTCGCCAACTCACCTAAAGTCGAAAGAAATAAAAATAAAATAAGTTAATACATTTTTCAATATTTTTCGAAGGTATAGTTTTTTTACATGATTTATGACAAAAATATAAATACATAAATTCATGAAAATCTTTTAGGTTTGTAAAATGATTGTCCATGTTTGTGACCGCAATTGTGAAAATAATTAACTAACAATGCTTGCCATAATACTATGATTAATATACTCTAAAAAAGAAATTAAGGTAATTTTAAAATTTAATATTTTACACAATCTACACTTGTGTTATTACCATTTTGCAACAGTCGCGAACATATATTTCTGATTTTCGTGATAAATTGAAAATTATTTTATTACTTATAGTATTTACACGAAATATAAACAGAATTTTAAAAATTTTGTTTCAGTATAATAATTTATTTAAGGATATTTAAATAAACAAAGATTGCACGGTTCCTGATGTAAAATTAAACACAAACATGTCATCTAAACATGTCACACCATAACTACAGTGAACACCGATGTTGCATACTGTAGGTTTAAAGAAATGAATGGCGTATATGTACATAAATATTTTGAGGTTTAAGGTCGTTATTTAATGATTTTTGTATTTGGTCGACATAGTTTTACTGTAACAGTTCCAACCGCTATGAAATTCACTAAAACCTTTCTTGAATGGTAATTGCGACCAAAAAAAAAATCGCAAAATAACTACTGAGATGTCAGTACAAGCGTAAGCAAAAATAAAATTATCGTGTGTATATATCTAAAGAAATTATTGATTTTGCGTTTGCTATAATCTTATTAGTACGAGTAATTAATGTTAACCAAGTAATTAATTATGCATTGAAATAAATATGTTCTGCCTACTGCAAAATAGTTTGTGGGTATTCACCCTGCAATATTAATTTTGTTGTCACAATTGTAACGTGTCAGTATTTGTTTATTTTCCTATGTGATTTTTCTCTGTAAGAGACGTAGATGTACTTTGTATTATTATTTTTTGAAACAATACTAATTAGAAAAATTGTACTGTATGTATAACACACGGCAAATTGTAAACCGGCCTAGTGCTGAATTTTGTACGTGTCTAAATAAATAAAAATAAATAAATAAATAAATAAATATATGTTAGATATTATTTAATTTTGACCAAACTTCAGATTATTATTCATATGTGTAATAAGAATAGTGTTTTTGCTTGTTGTATGTAAACTATAATGTTTGCCAGACCAGCTTATTTGCATTTTAGATTACGACTGATTAATTGCTCTATGGTTATCCTGATATCCATTCTCATAGCACAAACCGCGAAGTTTTGAACTGTTTTACCGAGTGCTGATTAGCTGGTGGATTAATGCTTCTGAAAATAATGATTTGTTTTTGTCGTCTTCGGACATTTTGATACGATTACTACAAGGCACGATGAGGAGAGCGGCAGCAAAAGGTCGTTGCTGGCTCTAGGTTTTACCGTAATGAATTAAAGCGGAGTCGAGATGTCAGTTCAGGTCGCCTCTGTGGTGAAGACGGAGTAAAAAATTTCAAGAGAGCCTGGACTCGGGACTACCGTGAAAAAGTTATATTAATTAGTCTTCCGCGTTTATCGTGTGCTAATGAACCATAGCCGTATTGGTCCGATGGCCTAAGGGAAGACGTCAGAAGGAGAGGAGAAACTCTACGAGGTGTGTCCGAGGGCTGTCTTCAGTACAACCACCGTGGGATTTCAGCAGACGTCAAAAGGATAGTTTGCTGTGAAACCGTCTTACATATATGGCGTCATATGATTTGCAGGATAGACGCTGAACTACTCCATGTTTCTCAATGTTCCTGGCTTTAGTTTATGAACTTATATAACCTACGCCTAACCTGATTTAAATAGACTAATTCAGTTTGCTCTACCGACTGCAATTATTTAACATGTTTAATTTAATCTATCTACCAAGGCTAAATACTCTAAATGCTAACCATTTACGTAGGAATATCTGGCTGACAGTTAATGGCAAGTAAATACCGATGTTATTTTAATTAAACTTCCTTCAACTTCAGATTATTATTATTATTATTATCATTTTTTTTTTGTTTTACAGAAATATTTCCATGTTTTTCTTTCTTATTCTGAGGTCTGAATATCTTCAATTGATTTTCCCACTAAACCATCCGAAAAATTATCATTAAATTCATGCAAACCTATATTCTCTACGTCTTTTATTAGTCACGTAACTAGAAGTGTGTTGTGAGTTACGTTTCAGGATGGAAGGCTTGCTGTTGAATGTTGGTAAGTCAGGTAACACAACGTAACCTCACATGCATTGTGTAATACGCCTATGGTAGTGTGCGCTTGCTAGATAATCGCCCATAAAATAAACACTAGTAAGTTCTGTAGGGTAGCAAGATATACTACAATAAGAAATGCTACGTTGCACAACTAAAAATTCTGGCAACCACAAAATTAATTTGTGGTTGTTACATAATATTTCCAGGGAAATTCCTACAAAATTTTTCTTTCAATGTGGTAGCCCAAAAAAATCAGTTTTGAGACGTTTTGAATTTTGTTGGGTAACAAAAAATTATATTTCAAGTATGCATTTGACACCGTAGGAAGAAATATTTGGTATAATATTCTGTGCAGTCTTGTTTCACACAGCTGTAGGCGGTAGTAAAACAACAAGCATCCGGGTGAAGCCGAACGTACTGCGACCATAAGAGGTTATCTGCAAGGCGAGTAAAAAATCCTGGAAGAATTATGCACTAGAGGTTTATACGGTATTGTATTTGAGTTACATAGTGAAATACCTTTGGTATTCGCCATTAATGTCTCCTCGCATAAAACCTAAAGTGACATCTACGGATCTGTTATGACCGAGCGACGCTAACTTGCGGCCAGACGGAGCTTTACGATGCATCGTGGTTTAGATAGAGATATTGTGATTATAACCGTCCTGGTTTGCGAGTGTCGCTATCTTTCGCAAGCACGCAAAAACTTTGCGACAACGCGTTTTCGGCGACAGCAGTTGGCAATGCTTCTGTGGAAAAACTCTCTCTTTTAAAATTAATATTTAAAAAATGTATGTTTACAGCGTCAGAAATATCTCTTTCCGTGGTTAACTATCATCCTCGATGGTAGTGCCACCAGGCCTATTAATTAGGTAACGATTTATATATTCTCCGCTAGATGTTGGTAAGAATTCATTTCAAAATTGAGTGTTTTTTAGCAGTGCTATGTAAAAGCAAAACAGTGCCATTGAAAACCTATTTGAAAAAAAAAATATACATATGGTAACAGGCATATAGCCCTTAAAAGCGAATGAATAGCATATACATTGTAAATACCGTAATTTAGTTCAGGATAGTCGTAGAATGTTAGTTAAAATTGAATTCTGATTAGAATTGTTTTTTTTATGTGACTCATTTGCAAGAGTTTGTTTACAGTCATTTATGTGTACTTTAGATTTTTTGTGCTTGTGAGAGGCGCAGTGTGACCAGAGGATTGTTGCAGTGTGTCACGGTAGATTGACGCTTAACACAGCAGGGGAGGGAAAGTTAGAATAACAGGATGTGAAAGCGAGCGAGCAGCCCTGAGCCGACGAGGGGCACACAGCTTGGATCTGAAAATTGGGGCAACGAGTGGCGTGGCCACGCCCAACCCCCCTGCTGTGCAATTTAATATTAACTTTATAATTATTCATCATAAATTGATAAAATTTTGTAAATATGTTCAAATGTATATTAATGGTAATGTGTGTGAATTGAGAAAATATGCAATAAATTTCTACGGAGGAATGTCCGGGTTTGTTGTGGTCGTCACCCACGAGAGACACGATTGGTTAGAAGTTCATGTTGGGGGGAGGGGGCGGTCCTAGGAGAGTTCGCCGCGAAGGAGAAAGTTAAGAGGTACTCCGGCTGCAACCTACACGAAGTGTGGACGCGTCGCACAGAGCCATCGCGGATATTTGCAGGAAGCTTTCCACTTTGGTTCCAAGACAACATCAGCTCACATATATCATCTCACTAATCTCAAGGTTGGGGCACCAAATACGTTTCGCGAAACCTTTTCCCACCAAAACTTCCTAGCGGCGTTAAACTACAAGTGAATATATGTAATTGAGACGATATTTATTCGACTAACCTCTTACATTTAGGAGTCTATAACTACCCCACGTTAACATTGCAGAGCCCAGGTGAAGTCGCTGTTAGTCGCAGGGACAAACTTAAGACTGCTTTTCGTGTGGACAGCAGTATCTACTTATCATGCTGCAGAGTTAGCTTAACTAGCAGGTTTGTCATTCTAACACTTGTTGACTGAAGTACAAATCTGATATAGAAAGAGATTTTCAATGAGTGTAAATATTATTAGTTAATAATATATTTGGACAAAGCCGCGGGGACTACTAGTCTGTATACATAAAAATGAACAATGACAGATATATCAAACTGCAGCCAAAATCACTGAACCTAGAATCGTGAAATTTTTTGTGTGGGTTTCCCTTAGGTTGTAGGCGAGTTATAAGAAGGGATTTGTCGAAATTCGACCTCTAAGGGGTGAAAAAGGGTGAAATGTAGTTCCGAAGAAACGTCGATACAGCTCAAACCCGACGGCCTATCATCGTGATTTTTACTTTAATAGGACGCTCATAAAAATACATAATACCCAATTTAAGGATTTTTCGAAATTCAACAATTAAGGGGGTGAAAAACCTTAAATGTGTTACCGATTAACTATCGATATCTATCGGATCCTTCGCGAGAGAAGGTAGGTGTTCGTTTAAAAATGTTGCTCAAGTAAATACCCAAAAAGTGGTTTTAGGATTTTTCGAAATTCGACCCGAAACCAGTAAAAAGGGACAAAATGTTTTTTTATGAATCGTCCATCTTCGAAACACAATTGGCAATCGTAGTGATTTTTACTTTAATTGGTTACGTATGCAAATGTCTATGACAGGACTCCAAGATGTTTCGAAATTCTTTAATTAGGAGGGTGAAAATGTGTTAAATGTGTTTTCGATTATTCTTCCATATCTATCGAATCAATCGAGATATCGAAGTGCACTCTGCTTTAGATTGAAGCGTTTGTAAATATCACAAGTACCATTAAAATATATTTTCCGAATTCGGCCCCAAAGAGGTAAAAATAAGGGTAAAATGTGTTTTCGATTCACAATATGTATATATCTATATCCCATTGATTTTTATATAGCGACCTTATTTTGTTTAAGATTGATGCATACTCAAATACTTGAAAAGTAATTTCACGAATTTTCGTAATTCGCCACCCAAGGAGGTGAAAAGGGGTGAAAAGTAGTGAAATGTGTTTTCAGTTAATCGTCTATATATCTTGAGCTAAGCGGGCTATTGAGTTTTTCACATTCACGAGACACCAATTAAGTATTCCTAAACGTGATTCAAGGGTTTTTCGAAATTCACTCTCTTAGGAGGTGAAAATACCTTGATAATGTTTTAGATAAATCCTCAATATCTACCGAACTCGTTGAGATATATAGTTATTTTTTTCTTCAGGATGATGAGTACAAAAATGATTGCAGAACCTATATATATATATATATATATATATATATATATATATATATATATATACATATATATATATTTAGATTTTTCGAAATTCGAACTCTCAGTATTGTGTAGTGGTCATATGTGCTTTTTAATGAATGGTCGATTTCGATTCGACTGAACGGGCTACCGTCATGATTACCACTTCAATTGGTTACTTTTACAAATGTCTAAGATGTGAATTTAAAATATTTCAAAATTCGACACCGAAAAGGGCGAAAAAACACATTTTTTTCCATCAACCCATTATATCTACCTAACCAGTAGACATACTGAGGTGTTGTTCGCGTCACAGTGATGCGTACGTAAGTACTAAAAATTTTATGTTAGTTTTTCAAACTTAATAAGATAACTTGATTATTAAGAATAAAACTAAGTTTGTAAACTATCAATGCAGACGATCCGAGAAGCAAGTACGAGCAGCGAGAAATATCTTAACAGTTACGAGTAATACTCGCGAGCAAAGCCGCGGGGGACTGCTAGTCTGTATATATAAAAATTAAAGCTGAATGACTGACTGACTGACTGACATATCAAACTGCAGCCCAAACCACTGGACCTTGAATCGTGAATTTTTTTGTGGGGGTTCCCCTTAGGTCGTAGGCGAGCACTAAGAAAGGATTTTTCGAAATTCGACCTCTATGTGGGTGACAAGGGATTAAATGTGTTTACGAAGAAACGTCGATAGAGCTCGAACCCGACGGCCTATCATCGTGATTTTTATTTTAATAGGACACACGTAAAAATGCATTTTAGCCAATTTAGGATTTTTCGAAGTGCAACATTTAAGGGAGTGAAAAGACCTTAAATATGTTTCAAATCAACTATCGATATCTATCGAACCCTTCAAGATAGAGAGTTGATATTCTCTTCAAAATATTGCTTACGTAAATACCCAAAAAGTAGTTAAAGATTTTTTTGAAATTCAATCCCCAGGCAGTAAAAAGGGGCAAAATGTGTTTTTTATGAATCGTCTATATCTTTGAACACAATTGGTTATAGTCGTGATTTTAACTTTAATTGGTTATGTTTACAAATGTATATGATAGGACTCAAAGACGTTTCGAATTTCTTTATTTAAAGGGGTGAAAATACGTAAAACGTGTTTTCGATTATCCTTCCATATCTATCGAATCAATCGAAAAATTGAAGTGTTCTTTGCTTTAAATTGGTGCTTTTGTAAATATCCCAAGTACCATTAAAAAAAATTTCCCCGAATTCGGCCCCAAACTGGTTAAAAAGGGGGGTAATATGTGTTTTCGACTCACATTCGATACATATCGATCCCATAGATTTTTATATAGCGACGTGATTTTTGTTTAGGATTGATGCTTGCACAAATACCTAAAAATTAACTTAAGGAATTTTCGAAATTCACCACCTAAGGACGTGAAAAAGGGTGAAAAGTGGTGAAAAGCGTTTTCAAATAATCGTCGATATATCTGGAACCCAGCGGGCTAATGTTGTGTTTTTTACGTCCACGAGATATCAAAAAGGTATTATAAAACGTAATTCATGGGTTTTTCGAAATGTACTCTTTTAGGTGATGAAAAGACCTTGACTGTGTTTAGATAAATCCTCGATATCTATCGAACCCGTCGAGATATACAGTTCATTTTTGCTTCAGAATGATAATTACAGAAATTACCGCAAAAATGTTTTCAGATTTTTCGAAATTCGAGTACTCAATACTGTGCAGGTGTGATATATATTTTTTTAGTGAATGATCGATTTTGATTCGACTGAACGGGCTAGCGGTGTGATTTTCACTTCCGTTGGATAATTATACAAATGTCTAAGATATAAATTTAAAATATTTCGAAATTCGACACCCAAAAGGGTGAAAAAGCACAAAATTTGTTTTCCATTAACCCACGATATCTATCCAACCAGTAGCGATATTGAGGTGTTGTTCGCGTCAGAGTGATGCTTACGTAAATATTTAAAAATATATGTATGTATTTATTTTTCTTTATAAGAAACGTGATTATTAAGAATAAAACTTAGTTGGTCAATAATCAAGGCAGACGATCCGAAAAGCAGGAACGAGCAGCGAGAAACAACCTTTACAGGAGTTTCACTCTACAGTAACCTATTGAGACGTGGTGTTGTACAACCTCAATGTGCTCAGGACACAGATATTTTTTTTTTTAATAAAATTTTATTTTCATGAATTATTTCGACGGTACGTGACTCAGTTGTTTGTTACTCGGGTCTAAATTCTGGGAGGTTCTGGGCTCGAATTCCGTTAAAAGCTGCGAGCGAACGTTCAATTCTGACACACAAAAACTACAAGGCAGATCGAATTAGTGCAATTTACACGTAGTCTTTAAAAGAGGTAAAATTACAGTTCGCTTTCCACTTAGGTTCCACTACAATATCAGCAGATATATCGTCGGTATACTGCCAAAAGTGATTAAGTCATAAATGCTATTTCGTTTAAAAACAGTATTAAATTGTAGATACTAACAAAAATGTGGAATGTAACTATACTGTGACACAACAGTACGAAACGACGAATAGACTTTAAACTTGGGCAATTGTTCGTGAACAACATATACATATTCCTAGCATTTTTATAATTTTATCTCATTTGACTTTGTCATTTTTGGCAGTAATCCGACGATATATCATCTCACTAATCTCAGGTTTGGGGCACCAAATACGTTTCCGCGAAACCTTTACCCTCAGAAATTTTGTAATGTCAATAAAGTTAAAGTGAATATTTTGAAAATATATAATTGAGGGCACCGTCAAAAATGGTTGTGCACAGGGTAAACAGATGTTTCTCATTTGATGAACCTCTTACCTTAGGTGTCTGTAGTAACCCCACAACCTCAAATTTTCATGGCTATAAATAAGGCCCAGGCGAAGTCGCTGTTAGTGTCAGGGACAAACTTAAGACTGCTTTTCGCGTGGACAGCTATAGCTACTTATCCTGCTGCAGAATTAGTTCAACTAGCCGCTTGGACATTCTAACACTTGATGACTGAAGTACCAGTCTTGTGTACAAAGAAATTTTTCAATGAAAGTAAATATTATCAGTTGCGAATAATACTCGCGAGCAAAGCCGCGGGGGACTGCTAGTATATACATAAAAGAAAACCCTGACTGACTGATATATCAAACTGCATCCCAACCCGCTGGACCTAGAATCGTGAAAATTTTTGTGTGGTTTCCCCTCAGGTCATAGGCGAGCACTAAGAAAGCATTTTACTAAATTCGATCTCTGAGGGGGTGAAAAGAGGTGAAATATATTTCGGAAGAAACGTCGATAGAGCTCGAACCAGACAGCATATAGTCGTGATATTTACTTCAATGGGACACACGTAAAGAAGCATATTAGCAAATTTAAGGATTCATCGAAATTCAATATTTAAGGGCGTGAAAAAACCTTAAATGTGTTTCCGCGTAGTTATCGATATCTATCGAATCCTTAGGGATAGAGATTTGATTTTCACTTCAAAATGTTGCTTATGTAAATATCCAAAACGCACTTTAAGGATTTTTTGAAATCCGACCCCCAAGCAGTAAAATAGGGGAAAATATGTTTTTAATGAATCGTCTGTATCACTGGACCCAATTGGCTATCATCGTGTTTTTACTTGGTTACGTATTTAAATGACTAACATAGGACTTCAAGACGTTTCGAAATACTTTAATTAAGAGGGTGAAAATACATAAAATGTGTTTTCGTTTATTCCTCCGTATCCATCGAACCAATAGAGATATCGAAGTGCCCTTTGCTTTAGATTGATGATTTTCTAAATATTCAAAATACCATTAAACCATATTTTCCGAATTTTGTCCCAAAGAGGTTTAAAATAGGGTTATATTTTGTTTTCGATTCACAATCGATACATGTCGCTTACATAGATTTTTATATAGCGACGTCATTTATGTTTAAGCTGATGCGTACTCAAATACCTGAAAAGAAATGTCACGAATTTTTTTTAAATTCCCCACTTAAGGAGGTGAAAAGGGGTGAAAGAGATGAAATTGATGATTTAATTAATCGCTCATATATCTTGAACCCAAAGGGCTATTGTCGTGTTTTTCACGTCCAAGAGATACCAGTTAAGTATTCCAAAATGTGATAAAAGGGTATTTCGAAATTCATTCTCTTAGGAGGTGAAAATACCTGGAATGTGTTAAGCTAAATCTTTGATATTTATCGAATCCATCGAGATATTCAGTTAATTTTTGCTTCAGGATGATGATTACGTGAATGGCCGTAAAATGTGCAAAGATTTTTCAAAACTAGAACTCTCAATATTGTATAGGGGTGATATGAATTTTTTTTAAATGTATGATAGATTTTGTTACAACTGAAAGGACTATCGACGTGATTTTCACTTCACTTGAATTCTTTCACAAATTTTTATGACGTGAAACTAAGATTTTTCGAAATACGTTGTGTAAAGGTAGAAAAAGGCATAAAAATTGTTTTCTATCAGCCGATTATATCTAACCGGTAGAGATATTTATGCGTTGGTCTCGACAGATTGATGCTTACGTAAGTACCTAAAAAAAGTTATGCAAGTTTTTTATTTTATAATACAATACACGTTAATTATTAAGAAGAAAACGTAGTTCGTAAACTTTCAAAACAGACGATCTAAAAAGCAAGTAAGACCAGCGGGAAATAAATTATACAGGAGTCTCGTTCTGCAGTAATATCAAGACATGTTGTATAACCTCTATGAACCTATAGATAAATTAATATTTTATTTTTAAACCAGTTTTCATGAATAATTTCGACGTTATGTGGCGCAACTGTTTGTAACTCCGGTCTGACTCACAAAAACTGCAAGACAGATGTAATTAGTGTAATTTGTACGAAGTATTCAGGTGTGGTAAGATTGCATTATGCAGTCCATTACCCACTTTAGTTCCTCGACAGCGTCAGCCCATATATTATACCATCTTACTAACCTCAAGGTTGGGGCACAAAATACGTTTATATTTCTGAGAAACAGTATCCGGCCAAAACAGCCTAACGGCACTTAACTTCATTTGAAGGTTTTTAAAAACAAGTATGTTATTCAGGACACCGTCATCAATGTTTGTGCTCGAGGAAAATCAGTATTAACAACACGTAAACTACGTGTTTCATTCAATTACTCGCTTACATTTAAGAGTCTGAAATTACTCCCACAACGTCAACTTTGCAGTGCTATGAATAAGGTACAGGTGAAGTCGCTGTTAGTAGCAGCTTTTCGCGTGGACAGCTATAGATACTTATCCTGCTGCAGAGTTAGCTCAACAATAGCTTGGACGTTCTAACATTTGATAACTAAAGTACCATTCTGGTGTACAAAGAGGTTTTTCAATTAAAGTAAATATTATCAGTTATGAATAATACTCGCGAGTATAACCGCGGGGGACTGCTTTTAAATATATGTATGTATGCATGTTCCCTATGGACTCCAAAACTGCTGCTTGATGGCATTTTTAGGCAATCTTCAGATTAGCTGAGCGAGTGATCCTGTGAAGTTTGGTAGAGATCAGATCAGCAACAATTTTTGGGCCTTTTGTCAATTTTGTGTCATATTTCCCTTATAAATTAATTAATAATCATTAATATTAAATTAATTAATTAAGTAGGATCAATACTTGGAAATGTGCGGCATTTCTATGTTTAGATTTCAATTCTCTGCTATTGATAATAATTAGAGCTACTAGGGGTCGCTAGTATGAAATAAAGTATTGTTAAGTAACATGTAAATTAATTAAAAATTATATTTATGTTTGAAGGATTGATATGTACGTTTACACATTAATAAATAATTGCTTTTTATCATCGGTTTACGGCTATAACGTATTTCTTGCAAGATTGGTAGGCCATCTGCCCAATCTGTCGAGCGGTGTGCGTAACTTCGACCGGTGGAAGATTATTGGAAAAACAGCCAAACGTGCGTGAGCGATGTCTAGTTATGAACTTCACACAAAGAACATTGCACGTAGGTATATTCATGTCAAGTCTTCATATAATCTGTAAAAATTTCTTCCTCTTAGTTGAAAATTGTGAAAATGGATGTTTTGGTTTTCGTTCCTTAGGTAAGAACTACTTCGGCCGAAAATCCTTGAATATATATATATATATATATATATATATATATATATATATATATATACACACACACCTTTGTCTTAAACATCATATCATAAAGGCACCGGGCAACCACTGACTGTTTCATAGAGTAGAACTACCAGGAAGAAGCCTGCGCGCCAGTACAGTGACTTACACATAGAGTCTAGGTGAGGAATGATGAGCGTACATAGGGCTCTGCACTTCTAGCACTCGGTCGCGCAAAACAAGTTCACAGGTTACATTATTTACAGCGATTCCATCTAAAGAGCCTTAGCGAGAAGTAGGACAGCAATTCACATTCAATTGGGCTCTGTCCCTTTTCACGAAATCAAATTCGGTGAAGACACTTTTCTGCTTTGAGATAAACGAAATTTTGGTACAAGAATTAAAATGTGGAAAGAAAATTGTAAGAAGTTATTTTCGAGTGATTTTGAGAGTGAAAATTCACACAATTGAAGACTTAACATTCATAAGGGGCTATATACCAATATGTAAGTTTTGATAATTACGAAAACAGTATATTGCGACAAACAAGTGAACAAGGAATTATACAAATACGTTCACACATATTTTACAATAGGAAAGTAGTAAATAGGAGCAATCGAAATGTAATTAATACAAAAACTTATGAACATCTTTATATATTTTTTCAATGAACTTGAATGTGTTTATGTTACTCCAACCATTTAATTGTGCTGATGTATGCCGCGCATGAATATCACTATAAGGAGATAGCACTTTAGGTATGTCTTCCACCCAATGATTTGGAACCTTCCTATGTACCTAACTCATTTTTGTCGAAAATAGTACTTAGCTGCTTTTGAATGTTAAGTCCTTAATTGCTCACAGTTTTAATGGACTAAAAAATTTTCCCGAAAGCAATATGAGCCGTACCGAGATGATAAGAAAACAGTCAATTTTGACATATGTAGGTTCTACGGACACCGAGATGCATAGTATTTTATTAAATGTATATTTGTCAGTTATTTCCTGAGTTCTGAGGCAGTCAGTGCCCTTTAGAGTGTATAGTAGATAAATAAACTCTTAAAACACGAATTGATCTCTACCAAAGACGTTATAAAATATCTAGATTATTACGCTACTGTATTGTTACATGATCAAATTGAACGCTGACATATTGCAGGCGAAGGTAGGGAATTGCGTACTTCAGCGAATGGGGGTTTTGATTTTATTTTTAACAAAAAACTTTGGCAATACGACGTCGTTCAATTTGGTTGCCCATAGAGGTAACCAATCAGCATTGGTCATACACCCCTTGAACACTACATCTTTTCTCAAATTAATGCGCAAAAAACTATCAGTAGCCTTAATCAATAACATTGCCCTACTTCATTATCAAAAAATTACCTAAAATAATGGGTTTGTTAAGCGTAATCTGTACAAAATTTCAACATATGTGGTTGTTCTTCAGAAATACCTTACTTGAGAAAAATTTTCCTCAGAAAATTGACAATACTATTGTCTAGGGATGCTGTGTTTTGACCATTACGAATTGGCTTAGAGGAACATACAATTTTAACCAACAATCTTATCGCTTAATTATGTAGCATGATGATAATTAAGCGAGTCCTTTTATTTCCGGTTTGGGCTTAAACGACAGTTGTGCAGCGAAGATTAAGGTCATGTTCTGTAGAAACGACTGTTTTTGCGATGGTGATGTATATAAGCTTAAACTAGAGAAGGTATCGAGAATCCATTATGGCAGTTTTGTTTAAAATGTGTTTTGCCGTAATAGAACATTTTTTCAAAGCAAGATATTTCACATTTTCGGCTAAAATTCCAACTAACGAGAATTCCGTTAATTACATAGTTAGCTAAAACCATGGTATTTACTGCATTGAAAATATCGCACTCGTAGTTACAATCGCTGCTAGAATCAGTTTTATATGCGGCTTCCCGCGAATTTCCGCGAATTGACCCGCGAGACACGTACACTCTTCGTGAAGGTTGCGGCAGAAATCTCTTTTCTCCTCGGCTTCCCACAAACTACCCCGGCGGCTCCACGCAACGCGCGTCCCCCCTACGCTGAGGTTGCCGGCGGAGTCCCTTATAAATACCGGTTTACAACAATCGTCCGCGGCGGCTCCACGCGACGCGTCTACCCTTCGCGGAGGTTGCCGGCGGAGTCCCTTATACATACGCGGTTTACAACAATCGTCCACGGTGGCTCCACGCGACGAGCGTCCAAACTTCGCGGAGGTTGCCGGCGGAGTCCCTTATACATACGCGGATTACAACAATCGTCCGCGGTGGCTCCACGCGACGAGCGTCCAAACTTCGCGGAGGTTGCCGGCGGAGTCCCTTATACATACGCGGTTTACAACAATCGTCCGCGGTGGCTCCACGCGACGAGCGTCCAAACTTCGCGGAGGTTGCCGGCGGAGTCCCTTATACATACGCGG
>PNEQ01038331.1:0-31141 GCA_003012365.1 Medauroidea extradentata | reverse complement strand
AGCTAAGCTGATTTCTCAATGCTAAACTTTCAAAACAAACTTTCGCGGGTGTTTTTCAAAACAACATGCTTGTTTACTGCCAGATGTTGTTCGGGTGGTCATAGCAACTTGCAACTGCCCGTCCTGCCATTTCGCTGCCAGCGAAAAATGGCACTTGCCCTCGGCTGGTAAAACTGGCAGACCACGCGAACAAACCTTGTGATACGTATGCAATTGGACCTGTAACATTTTTGCACAGGAAGTTTAGCTCTTGAATTTTATTTTAAAAACAACATTTTAAACTGTTAATAACAATAATTATAATACTGATACTAAAAATAATTAAGGTAATCGTAAATGAGTAGTGTTTATCGATAATGCTGCACTGTAGCTTCTTCTCTGATTACATGAAATTTGGACTACTTAATTTTTTTCATTTTATTCTTTTTGCTGTCGGAAATGAGACACTACTAATTCCCGAATAATTTACTACAACATATTCGTAAAACTGTTGCTAAAAAGCGATTTTTTTCGATCGAACCCATACAGATTCAATTCGAGGAATCGAAAGACGTGAGTGGAAGTTGAATCTTTTACAGTTCGACCGAAGAAAGCAATGCCAGAGCTATCTAACGGCAAACATTCAAACTAAGAGAAAATTGGTGCGTTTCGCCGTTGTAGATGGCGCAACCATTACTGCTTGGTGTCCGTTGTGGGAATAATTAGCGAAATTACACAATATTTAAAGGCCGGGTCTCAAATAAAGAGTGTGAAAAGACTTTCTGAACTTGGTGACTAGTGCTACTCGCGAAAGTAATTTTTCAAATGACACTTCCTGAACATAATACAACAAACTGTAATATTTAAATAATGATCCTATAGTTAAAATAAAGTTGATTAAATTTTACATCGATTAAGTATTTCAGTATTAAGTAAATTTTTTTCGGGGATAGTGTTGAAAATTACGCATTCAATAAAAATCAATCCAATAAATCGATTTTGCTGCTGAATACTGAATACTTCGAACATCACAAATTTGAAAGAAAGACGAAGATAATATTTCTTGGGATTTAAAATGAAAGTTCAATTATTTGTAAGGGGTGTTGTCTGACTGCAAATAACCAATTATGATTTTTTCTCCGCAACACCTGGCATGCGTTACACAATATAAATTTTTTCTGACAGGACCATTTTACTTTTTACACTGTGGTAGCAAAGAAATTATTATAACTTCTTTACAACAAATAAACCGAATTCTCCACTTTTAAGGAACATAAATTAACAGTCTTAATATTTGTATATAGTGATTTTATAACATTTACGTTATTATACAACGTCAAATAAAATCTATTTTCGCAATACAATCATTAATTTATATTTCTGCCGGCAAACACTTTTTTTTTTAAGAAAACCATTTATTTTTACGTGTTGTCATTACTGCAAAACATAAATTTTATATTTCAAGAAACTATCTTACGATCGTTATTTTCTTATGTACAAAACCTAAACATTTAAATAGGTTATAGAACTTTTTTCTTTTAGCGTCAACGTAAATTTTGTTAGAATTATTTTTATCAGAATTTTATCACGATAGTTAAATTAATTTTATGACTTCTTTTACAGTCAATTCAATGTAGATAGACAGCAAATATCTAATTGAGAGAAAGCTGTTAAACCCTTGTGCATTTGCCTGCGTAAAGAAGAGAAAAAATATTAATTACACGTTAAACTGTTATGTAGGTAGGCTGGCAGAGAGGTTATTAGATATAGAACCAGTTAACTGAGACATGAGAACAGAATGGAATCGGACATGGACTATTGCGAGGTACCATCAAAACGTTCGCCCGGAATGATTTAGGAAAACCACGGAAAATATAGATCAGAAGGATCGAGCTGAGATTAGCATTTGAGTCGTCCCGAATAGGGTACGATGTTTACCGATGTGTCATGTACACCACTGTCTAGTGTGTGGTAGGTTTCAGTTTCTTAACGATAGTGTAAAGTGTATACCTTCTCAAGATTGATATTCAGAGGACTTATACATTGAGCCTACACCCTTAACACACTGTCTTTGCCGCAGAAAAATTTGCTGAAATATGAATCACTGCAAAGTAATTTGCCGCAAACATATATAGCATATTACCAAACAGCAAAGAAAGTGTGGAAAAATTATGTTTTATGTCACGTTTTTCCTTGAAATTTTCTTTTCAATATAAAGTTTGTGGCAAAAATACCGCAACTATCTAAATCATTAATATTTAAATTTAGTTATCATAATCATTACACATCTTTTCGGTACCACTGTTGTAAATTTTAAACAAAAATTTTCTTTGTAGCAAATTCACATTCCAGTGTCTCATATTTAAACAAATATTTTGTTGTTCCGAAGAAAGTGTTTTTAAAGTGATATATAATCTAGTCTCGTATTTACAATGAGAATTGTAAACTGAACATGCATGTGATTCCTTTGATGTAAACACGAAAACATTGATGACTTCCTCGCAATAGTTTCAGGCATTTCTACATTCATTAAATTTGTATTTATTTGTTATTCTTATGGTCTGTCCAAATCAGCAAAATATCTGCCCAATTTGAACTTATTGACAATCACCGTTCTCCATTTTTAGTGACATTAAAAATATAGATTTGTAATCTGAAATTTGTGGATGATCACTTTGTGATATTACTTTGGCAAACTCAATGACCCTATAGTATGTATTTAAATGTTCCCTCTTCTTACCCGCAGGTTTAGCCCTGAAGTGCTATCAGATGAAGTGTAACAATATCACCACTGCAGACTGTACAGAGAATAAGGAAGCTGAAGACTGCACGTATGACGGGGTTAAAAGCAATGCTCCGTTTCTTACACCATTGCTACGCACACAAGCTAACTACTCCGATCGGCAGTGTTTGACACTATCCGGAACACGTAAGTTACATTATGTATGAAGTGTTGTAACCTTGTAGACTTCGAGAGAGAGAGAGAGAGAGAGAGAGAGAGAGATCACTGTTAGGTGCCAGAGACGGATCCAGGGGGAAGGGGAGGGGCTGATAGCTTCCACCCGAACCCCCCAAAAAATTACAAATGCGTACAATGTCAGGATTTTATAAGTGCTCTTGGTAATATGGACATTTTCGGACAGACAACGGTTTTTTATAGGGGAAAATGTAGACGAACATGCCAAGGAAGACTCGTTGCATCTCTCGTCTTGTTAATAGTCATTTTTTTTTTGGGGTTTCACCCTCCCCCACCTTAAAACTCAACACTGGATCCGTGCCTGCTATATGATACGTATAAATTATTTTGTTGCTGAAACCAAAATACTTGTTTCGTTCTCATGTGTTAACTTTTTAATGCGGAAAGAAGTATCGTTTAAGAAGCATCGTACCTTGAGAACTGCAGACCTACGACGTAGGTATCTGTTTGTCCGAAAGGATGACATGAGGTGAGGCTCTACAATGGAAATACGCTGGAATGAGAAGGGCGAAAGAAACGGAGATACCTGAGAAATCCCGCCGAACATAGCGGCATCGTTTGGCACGATTTCCACATCCGAAAATTGCGGAACCGACCCCGCCAGGAATCGAGCCCGGATCGCCTTGGTGGAACGCGTTTGCTCTAGCCACCGTTGTAACTACAGCTCATTAATACTGCGATTGTTGTTTATGGCGAAATAGTACAGCACGCGCCGTGTAAGTTGGTGGGTAACGAGTTGGAATGTGTTACATATAAAATTACTACCGTTTTGAGAGGCCGTTACAGTGTTTCAGGCGCGTGTATGCAACCCGCATTAACCCAACATAAATCAAGGCTAATATTACAAGTATTACATATATCTACATTATCTTTGCGTTTTATGAACTAGACAGTCGTTCTTATTTTCGGTGCGTTCGCCGAAGTTAAGCATAAAAAATGGTAGACACAAAATTTTTCAAAACTTTTTTTTTTTCGTTTTTAATGTAACCGTTTGTTGTACTCAATTTTGCTAAACACAGCGAAAATAAGAACGACTGTGACTTTGATAAAACGCGATTAAAATGTTGATATCAGTAATACTCTTACTGCAATAGCGAAGATAAAATAAGCCTTGATTTACATGGGGTTAATGCGGGTTGCATACATACGCTTGAAACACTGGAACGACCTCTTAAATTCGAATGGATAATTGACATAGGTCGATTTCATTCCGGTATTTATAGGCTACTAGGGGTTTTTGCAGCGGCCTGCTGCTTGAATTCCTTGAATATGCCCTTCACTCACTAGCTGCCACTCGCCATCTAAGCTGGCGTGCAGTGTAATAATCAGCTGAAAGAAAGAGAGGTTATTAAAAAAAAAAGTGGTAATGTTACCCGAATAACTGTAACGAAGATTTATTTGATTGCTAAGAATTTAACTTTTAGCAAGCAGCGAACTTTGCTGCATTCGAAAAAAAAAAAAAAAAAAAAAATTCTGAACATTTGTAGGAATTTCTACACGGTTGTGTATTGGCCGCAGAAACGATTCGGAAATTTTGCTCGCGTCTCAGGTTACAGAGGGCCTGCGGCAATATGTAAATGAAAAATTACATAAACAGTTGTGTAACTTTCCTTTCCGCGTGTGCAGTAGTTTTCTATTTAGTGTAGAGGTAAAGTCTGTTTCGTGTAACTTGTCCGTATTTTGACATTTCTCTTCTGAGAAATGTGTCCGACAGTTCCATTGTATGGAGTTTTAAACCTACCTGGCACGGACTCTGCAAGCCTGTGTATAGACACACTTCTCAAAAGTGAACCGTCCAAATAAGGAATACTTACATGACACAGACTATAATTAGCTTTTATTGCATGTAGAGTAAATGTACCTCAACTATTTTTTTTACTGTGAAAAGATATGACGTGCATGTTTGTGTTGTATATTTCAGCGGCGGGGTCTTCAAAGAACGCCGTTGTGAAGACATGCCTGCCAAAACACGTAAGCTGCGACGAGGTCAAGGCCAGTGTAACACAAGTGTAGATCAATGGATAGAGGCCAGTGGGTTTTGGAGAAAAGAATTCTGCAACAACTCACGTGCATACTTGCAACTCTGGTTCGTCGTTATTGGCAGAATATAACGGGGCAGAGGCGTGGCTCATTTGACCGCACCAACCAGAACAGTGTTACCGCGACACAACACGTCCGTGATTTGCGGGTAGGACACAGAGACGCCCAAAGTTAAAAACTTCCAATCACTGACCATGAAGCAGAGAAACAGGTGTTCACATAATGCATTGAAACAAATTGTTGCATAATTCTTTTCACCAAAAATCACTGGCTCTACCAATGGATGTTGGCAATGCGACGGCCACGTTTGCTACGCTCTGGTGGCGAATCTGGCCATTACTTCATCATCTCTGCTGGCTGCAGCCGTGGGATACTAGCTCTGTTTGTAACTTCCGTGTCTCAAGAAGGAACACTTCAGATTTACTACCTACTTATTTACTTATTTTCAGAGACAGGAAAATTTCGCGAATTCAATGATCCGCATACTATAATCCTTTGTCCTGTGCATACTCAAGCCCTCTTTATTCGTTCATTATCTGCTGTTCCACCGAGTAGCAGCTAGTAGAGAAATAGTCGGGGCTTGAATGTGTATAGGATATTTGATTCTAACATGCAGGTCATTGAATTCGGGAAACGTTCCCGTACCTACCTATTTTAGTTACTTTACGTGCCGTCAAACAGCACAAGGCATTGGTAGAGGTAAACGGGGGAGTAGGGGCTTGTTTAAGAATGTGTAGTAGATACATAAATGCTAAAAACACAAATTGAATTCCACACTATTTTGAAAGTCAATATGAAAAACTACAAACCAACAAATCTAGACAATTGTGGAGTGGAAAAGCTAAAGGAGCTAAGTGCCAAAAATATGTTTTCACGCAAAAGGCAAAAAAAAAAAAAAAAAAAAAAAAAAAAAAAAAAAAAAAAAAAAAAAAAAAAAAAAAAAAAAAAAAAAAAAAAAAAAAAAAAAAAAAAAAAAAAAAAAAAAAGCGCTGCAAGTGCCTGTGACATATGGGGACGGCGATCTTTAAGTCCTCAGAAAATCTGCCAGGAAAATTATTGAGACTTAATTTTTCAGTATTATATTGGCATCGACACCTAGTTCACTTTGATATAAGAAATTCAATTTGGTCTTTTTTTTTGGCACTTAGCTCCTTTAGCATTTCCACTCTTCAATTATGTTTGCCAACTTTATGAAAAAACATTTACCCTGGCCAATGTCTGAATTTCTCGTCTTTCGACAGAATAATTTTTTTAAACCCTTAAGAGAGAGCAGATATCGTAAAACTGCGTTGTAAATTTGTTGGTATTTTGTTTTAACTATGCAATGTAATTTTTCGAGACATACTATATGAAGATTTTAGCTAACTGATTCATTAAAAGGAAATTTCGTTAATTAACTTACTATATACTATTTTGCTGTCTTCTGTCTCGACAAAACCAGTGTAGATTATATATATATATATATATATATATATATATATATATATATATATATATATCGGTTATAACAAAGTTACGCAGCGATTTTACGATATAAGCTCCCGTTTATGTTTTAAAAAGTAATTGTCGTCGAACATGAAGAAACTTTAGTCTGTGCTCTGTATCGCCGCAATGAAATGTATGAGATTACGGAGGCAGCGACTGTTGCTCTGAGGTACGTTAGCCAAGAAAAATTTTTGACAGGAGAGTTGGCAAACACTATTGTCTAGCTTTACTGTGTTTTTGGTTTTCGCAAATAGGCTTCGGAAAACCTGAAATTTAAAACTGATGCTCTTAGCGCGGAATTATGTGCCATGCACTTTCAACAAACCATCCTGGAATTCGCCTGGAGAGGTTTAGGAAAACCCTGGAAATCCGAAATCATGATGGCCGGAGCCGGGGATCCAACCCGGATCCTCTCTAACGCGAGGCGAGTGTTTTACCGCTGCTCCACCACTCTCGTACTGAAAAAAAAAATTAGCATTCAGACAGCAAAACTATTTTGTAGTAAACACAAAACAATATTTTGGTGACCATGATACTCAGCGGTGACAAAAAATGTTTTTGTGATGAGCACAATAAACATATGGCTGTGTCAAAAGAAAATATTTTGTATCTACCACAAAATATTTTGTGTTTGCAGCACCACCCTCGATGCCGTACACGGTTACATTGGTACTTCAGTTACTGGCAAGGTATAGCTATATATAGTGGGAAACCGGGAGAATATTATCTTCCAGAGTATTCTGCAAACTAAAATAGTATCCTGCATATTATATGATTGACCGACGGCAACGGTGATTGGTTTAGCTGTTTACAGGCGAATCATAGACGTTCTGTCATAGTGCACCAAAATCACACTGTAAAAACTTCCTAAAATATTTCGTAAGTAATTAACCGAAACACAGTACGGGACAGTTACTTACAATTATTACAAAAAAGTCTAGCGTTTTTAGTATACATTTGACAGTTTTATAAATAAATTTAGCTGTGCTACCGTGGATGTCCAGGAAACAATTCTACCATACCTACTTTCCAAGCGCTCCTATACGCACGTGTGGCAAATTTAATAACTATTTTTAGAGTGTAGCAATGGACCAGTCCAATAGGCACTCTCCAGTAACGAAAGGAAACCGTCGGATCTATTAACATAGGTCATAGTTACATGCGGAGTTTTAAGTTGGTAATGTTCGATGCCACTGCTAATATAGACGTAGCCTCATGAAGGGAGAGGGTATAATAACCTGTCCTCAACTTCGAAATAATTTAACACAATTTCACACACAAAAAAGTTAAGTGTCTGAGCGTTGTAACGCTTGGTTGTAATCAGCTGGGATGGATCCCTAACGACCTGGGATGGTTCCTTGATACCTTGGAATGCTTCCTTAATAATGTGGGGCGGTGCCTTAATAATCTGGGATGGTTCCGTAATAATTTCGCATGGTTCTTTAATACTTTGGGATGCATCCTTAAAAATATGAGATGCTTCCTTAATAAACTGGGATGGTGCCTTAAAAATCTGGGATGGTTCCGTAATAATGTACTGTTTGGTGGAATTCCCCCAAACTTTTCCAACCAACCTAGGAGGTCCAGGAAGGGTAAACCTATAGGGTAAACCGATCAAGACAGCTCCTAGGCCAGCCAAGCGAAGAAAGGGGAAAACAGCACTAACGTGGACACCAGTTGTTGATCGGTGCTCCTTATACGAGAAAGGGCCCAACACTTAACATTTAAAAAAATTTTTTTAGAGACCTTACAAAATGTATTTAAATTTAAGAGCACATGAGCCTTTTAATATTAATTTTATGAATTGAGTTAGGTCTAGTAAATAAAATTTTCATTAGAATTCAGAATTTTTTAAAATACCTTGATAAGAACAATAATAAAATCTTTGCACAGTGAGTATTTGGTGTATGTAATCAATACATTAACAACTAAGAAAAGCATGTATGGCTTAAGAATATCATAATAAAATAATTAAACAAGGGGATCGCCAATTATTGTTAATGAACTTGCATTTAAATTTTACATTTTAACAAATCTTAAATTTTCATGATTTAATTAATTTTGCAGACGTTGTGATCGAATCAGAATTAAAAGTCTCTACACATAAATAAATCTCAAATTGGAATGACTAGTGCTGTGTGCATATCAAGTAGTTAGGATGAGAGAAGGAAAAAAAAAGGCTGGTCTTTCCTGGCTATCCTTCATGGCGACACACTTGCCACCACCGAAAGATGTTACTTCTCCATCTCGCCCATGGCTATACCGATGACGGTACAGCAAAAGGGACGAGTAGAAATAATGATACTTCTACATCGGAAGATGTAGACAAGCCAAATCCCTCAAATACTGGATAGGCTTCCTTTCCTTCTACATAGCAAAGAGTTGAAACCGCGTGGCGGGAATCGCTACGTTAAACAAGCAAAAAAAATAATTTAAAAGAAGAACATCACAAAAACAATGTAACACTAGGGCGCAAAAGGCAATAACTTGTTGGATTACGACATTACATAAAGATAAAAACACTAGATGTTCGGCTGATGTTCACGCCATGATGTATAAGAATCAACAAGGTCGAGACAAAGAAGTGCCTAGAGGTTATAGGCCGGCATAGAGTCGTAGCTTCTTTATGTTACCAAAATAGTATTGCACAAAAAATAGTACTGCGACAGTACCGAACAGTACTTCCTAACATAATATTTTAAAACACACACGTGTTTTTAGTAATCAAAACATGATAGTTTTAATTTAAATTTTACCAATGAAAATTTTGTTTGATTCATTTGAAGACAAATGTAGTCAGATCATAATAAAATTGGTCAGAAGTATTACACAAGAATTGTTCTATAACTATACAATACTGCATTAACTGCACATAAATAATTGCCTAAAATTTTCTTTATATAATATTAAGCAGTTTACTGCTATTACAATTTCACAGAAGATTAAAGAAATAAAAGTGCTGGGGTGGCGTAACTTTGCCAAGAAAAAAAGTATCTAGTTACCACTACGAAAAGACGAACTAGACAAAACATTATAAACAAGCAAATGAGTGAACGCCAACAAGCGGCACAATAATCTGGGATGGTTGGTTCCAAGGGCCCTGGCCGACCCCTCCACTTTTGTATCGTGTACCTCAACCAAGGCCTTGTGTTATCCGAGGGCGTGTAGCTACCAAAATACGGATCTGTTGCAAATTCTTGTACATTTGTTTATTTATTAACTAAAAATACATAGACAGCGTGACCTTTCTTCTTTTTTCCGATTGTGTCACGCTAAGCCTCAGACAACTGGTTCTATTTTTGTAATCACCAGTAGAAAATAAGTTATTCCTTCAGATGGTAGTATATTAAACACTACCAATTGTAGTGAATGTGAACCACATCGATAAAGCTTGATAATGCAATCTCTGCGTCATATTGTGCGAAAATCTAGTCAAAACTCGTGAAATGGACGTACATTCCTTATAGCAGGAAATGAATAAACATAATACAGTTGGTACTCATCCCCTTGGAAATCCAGAACCTACAGCTTAAAAAACAGCATTGGTGTTAGACAACTCCTTGCATATATAAGTAATACTCGTAGAATTATCGTTACAATACAGCCAAAGGGCAGATTTTGAGTTGTAGCACTGTTGTAGCACTAGGAGTGAAATTTGTTGATGTGTATTTGAACCGAGCTATATATTAAACAACTAACAGCAATTGATTGTGATATAGTATGTAGTCGTAGTTTGTGCAGCAAAAATTAAAATAATAATTTATGCTAATGCGAATCTTTATTTATGCATTTTATAGTTACGACTCGGAAAATATAATAAATAGGTCGACTGCTATCATCTCCATTTGTAAGTGACAGTGGCACAGAAAACGTGAGCATAGTCGTCAGGTACAGGAAATTACGTTTCGTGGCTTGTTTGAATACTTCGAAAATTGTACGCCAACTAAAATTGTGTATAGTAGTAAATAATTAAAAATAAAAAAAGTCATGTAATTACTTCTAACCCTTATTTGATAAGGTGTATAAAAACAGCGTGCACATGTTTAGAGAGAATTGAGTAAAACGGGGAAAAAGTCCTTGTTGTCTGGCTAATATTTGAATGAACAAAGGTCAGCAGCTTCTGCAAATCCTGTTGGTAAGTATTTCACAAAAATAAACATTGTTTCTGCCTATGCCTATGTTGTATGATCCAAAGTGAGATACACTGAAAACGTTTTTACTGTTACGCATGCGCAATTATTACTGATAAAACACTACAACACCGCACCACCAACAAAAAACCATCGCACTCTCCAATTGTAAAACCAGCCAGCTCTGTAGTTGGACGAAACAGTTACACGCATGCTTTACACGCAATAAAATGGTAGCTAAATTTAAGAACACAATTACTATATAGAGTGCCTTGCGTTATTTTCGTAGATCATTCCGTTTTCTACGAATTCGTGTTTCAATAAAAAAGTAATACCTAGTACGTGGGAAACACTCGTCATACTAAATATGAACTGCAGTGGGGAGGAAATATTTTTATCAGCACCTAACGTTGATATCTTGAACACTGGAGGAGATGGCATGTGGTGATTATGGAGAAATGATGGACTAGAAATAAAAGGGGAGTATCACGAGAAAACGCGCCGGCCAACGGCAATGTCCCTAAAGTTTTCTGCATATGGAGTTTTGGAGTCACCACACCAGGAATCGAGCCCTGACCGTCAGGATGGGGAGGATAGTTGTTTGACCACTACACACTTCATAAAAATAAGGTTGGCACGTTCAAAAGACCGTAACAGTCCTGCACTCTCGCCTTCAGTCCAAGTGTGCTTTTACAACAATTTAATTTGAATAAGTTGAAAAATATGAGCCCATGAAAGGCACACTGAGGAATATTTATTTGTAATTATGGTTGAAGAAACCAAAATCCTGTCAATCCCGGGTTTAAATGTACCAGGTTTGGTTAACACCACAGTTTGTATTGCTTCTAAAGGCAACAAAAAACTTTCTTACTTTAACAATTGGATATGTACAGGTATACAAGTTGCCAATAAGGATTAATGTTTCTACGCAATTTTCAGCAAGTTCTCTGATTCGTCGCTGTGATCGCCACCGTCACTCTGTATTGCGCTAAAGCACTCTAGCCGTCAGTCACAGAACTATCTAGATCGCCAGCAGGTGAAGAGGAAATGAGTAGTTGATGTATGAACAAAAACAACACACATAGGATACTGCAAAACGGGAGTGTACGGTGCTCTAACTTTGAGTAACATAATAAGGATTATAAAGTACGACCAGTACACATTCTAGCGGCGGGAAATAGCGTCCGTTTGCTAAATTCATTAACTAAATCCTATTCGTGAGCTCTTTGAACCTGAATTGCATTTGGACTTTTTGAGAATGAACAAGTTTGTGGACGTACGGTATAACTTAAGAAAATATATACTCGTCTAATGTGAGTGTAGCATCTGTGATCAGCCAATGAGAAGCAAGCATTCTTATCATTGGTTGAGCCTGCTGGCAGATGATCTGCTGAGACTCTTATGTAGAAATTTACTAAACTCTCAATATCTATTTATTTATTATTGTAGAATTATTCCTTTTTTTTCTTTTAAACACTGGCGTAGGCATATATCCATATACGCATTGATTATTAATTCTATTAATTCGCTACTTCTACATCTATACATATTAAATGCATAAACAGAACACATTGCTTTTATACATAAAAATTTTCCCACCCAAAGGTTATAATTATCCTTCTGCAGTGCAGTTTGTTGCAAAAACACTCCAACTGGCTTCGGCAGTCGAAGACGATCACAGTGCTTATTTTAACAAAGAAGAGGATTCCTGCAAAATTTATTTTTCTCATTCTGTCTGCAAGTAGACCTACTTTGTAGTTACATGTTTACATGCACGCAGGTTTTCGATCGATGAACTGAAATAACATCTGTCTTTTCAATCTTATTGATGAAATCACATTCTGCTTGAATGTTCAGGAGCAGCTACGTAAATAAATAAATAAATAAATAAATAAATATATATATATATCTATATATATATCTATATATATATATATATATATATATATATATATATATATACATATGTTCGGTTTGTCACCGAAGAGTGGAAAACTGTATAGGGATATTCTAAGTTTGCATCAGACAGTGTTACCAATCGCCCGAACACAGATATCAGCTCTGCTCTGCTGCCATTTGCCAACACGCGCGTGACGGTTTGCACAGCAAGCTGTATTCTGCAGATGAATTGCGGGTATGCTAGTAGTGTTTGGTTTAGTACAGGTTTGACGATGCCGCAGAGTGTAAATATTGTGCAAAGGATGATATCCTGACAGAGGAATACTGAATACGTATCTAGTAGCGGCAACGATTCGACATAGCGACCTACTCTGGAAAATAAGAAACTATACGCAATACAGCACTGCAGTGGACTGAAATCTATACCGTTTCAAGGTTTACTTTAGGTTGTTCAAAATTAGAGAAGCATACTCTACCTTAACGTACATTGCGTGTTTGAGATTTGAAATATGAAATTTAATTTCTAAAAATTAAATGAAGACTATTCAGTACGTTCGGCAATAATAGCATGGAAAAAAAAGTTCAATTGTACACTGGTTGTGCGGATTTAAAGTCAGAAACAAGTTGATACTTGCTTCATGCGCTTAATGCAATCAATGAAACAATAAAACTTACTTAAAATTATAGTCAGTACACAGGGACAAAAATAGTTAATTGCAGAAGCAAATTAAGAGACAAAAGATTCAGAAACTTCACAGATCAGTGGTCGGGGCACTCAATCACAGCGACTTACTCTTAAGTGACAGCTGACAACAGATAAGAAAAAATAAAGTTATATCGAACATGTTACATACTTGTAATTCATGAATCGCAATGGTACGCTGTTTAAATTTTACCATTGCTTATAGAAGTTTGACCCAAATAATTTATAATGTTCGGAAATTATTTTCGTAACTGCTAGTAGTGAAATTTCGTTCCGTAGTTAAAAAAATACATAGCTATACAACAATGATCAGTACCTAAATAAGTTACATATCTTCATTTTAAACAAAACATTATTTGCGGAAAATTCTGGAAGCTCAAGTGGTCATTGACAGTAATCTGAATGTCATTTAAGAAGAGTTTCTTACTGGCACTTTTAATATATTTATGAACCTACTGCTCGACAAACCTAAGTGTGTCCTAGGAAAATATGTGAACTACAGCCATCTCCCTCTGTGACATACCTCACCCTCCTACTCTCCTTCGACCAGCTACACCCAATCAGCCAATAGCGAGCCAATAGCCTGGCCGTCGTGACTAACACTTCGTACAGTCTCGTCAGCCGGAAAGTGACAACCAGTGTGTAGTTGTTGTCCAAACTTTATTTCGTGGGTTTCACATGCCTATTATACCTACTACAGATGATCGCTTACAATATGAATAGAGTGTACATGGAGGGAGGGCCCCAAGGCATTCCCTTCCACTGCTTTCACACGGCGACGTCCAAACACTAGCGCTTTTATCTCCCCTACCCGGGAATACACGTAGGTTTTTCGAGCAGTAATAGGGAGGAGATGTGAGAATTTTACTTGAATCATGCTTGACGATATATTATTGCCAGCACATACACATTACCTTCCCACTTATTCAGTTCAAATGTGAGCAATCTGTAGTCCTACATGTTAGCAGGGCTGAATTTATGCATCTAGGCGCCCTTATGCCCCTCAGTGTCAGCGCCCCAAAGCCACTGCTTTCTATCCTTTCTTACAACTCGGGTCCTTTTTCCCTTTTCTAGACCACATTATTTAAAATTACTTTTCCGTGTCCCCTCGGTATAATAATAATAATAATAATAATAATAATAATAATAATAATAATAATAATGACCCGCGTTTTCTTTCAGGCACAAACTATAATTTCAGCAACTGTAAGCTCGTGCTACTTCCGCGATTGGCCGTTGACTTATCTGACACCGCCTGGAAGTCTCTGAGCCAGTAACAACAATATATCTTAACGTGCCCCATACCACTGTGTCAGCGACCAGCTAGTGAACAGCTGTTGTCTGCTTGAGTTCACTTATATTCTTGGAGCTTATACAGAAAACGACAGGTCAGTGAACCCGCGAATTTTACCGGTCTCTAGTAATGAGCTGATGACACAAAAATAATTCAGCTGAGAGAGAGAGAGAGAGAGAGAGAGAGAGAGAGAGAGAGAGAGAGAGCGTAGGTCAAAAATTCGAAAAGTAAAGCAATTAAAATTTTTCTACTCTTCGCAATATTGACTATTTTAAAAATAGCTATGGAAAATTCTTCTCATATTCTCCTTGCTAAAAGTATGGCTCTGTGAAAGTTTAGCCCTAAGCTCGGGCCTAGTGGTAAATCCAGCCCTGTATGTCCGTGTGAAAAAATACAAGGGTTGAGTAAAAAGACGCGAGAGAAAGAAAACAGAATGCTATGAACTATGTCCATAATTTCAAAACCAAACAAGTTCACAAACATTCGAAAATTATCTAAACATGTATTTTTTTTATGTAATGTTGGTGGGTTACACTATCGCTTATCCTCCTCACACCTTTAAATGCCATGCGTGGTGATCCCTGGCTTTGTTAGCAATTTGTAGTGTATATCTGCAAATATATTTTAATGGAACCTTTTCCAATAAAATCTAACTATTCATTTAAAATTGATAGTAAATTTTCTATTGTTGAAGAACTTGAATATATAGGATGTTAAGAATTTTGGTCTCTGTTTAAGTACTAATTATTTACGCCGCCATACTGTCTTACTATTTCTGCTGCCTGGTTAAGAAAATCTACGAGAAGCATAAGAATAACGATTGGAATGCACTTTTAGAATCAATACAAATTCCCGTGAAAAATATTTACAGGTTATAAAAAATTCAATTGTTTTGAATTCGCCAGTACTAACAATTAGAAGCAGACATAAATAAATTGTATATATATATATATATATATATATATATATATATATATATATATATATGTGTGTGTGTGTGTGCGCGCGCGTAAACAGGTTGTTTCTTAACTTATGTGGCGAAATTTGGGAGGCGATTCCTTATTAAGAAAGATGTGTATTTACCTAATGAGATTTTTGCCTAGTCCACCAATTCTGAAGGGAGAAATTTATTCTTGAAAATAAAATTTTAAAGTGGTATTTTGGCAAAATATCGGAAACGAAATGGACTTAAACTTCAATTCTTTGCGTGATGTTTAGTGTTACTGAGTTATTCAACCTATAAAATAAAGGCAATTTAAAACTTTCCCCTTCTTGAAAATAACATGGGTGGTTACCCTCGTATTGACTACAGCTTTTGTGCCATTCAGTGTTTTGAACATTTCATTTAGCCTTTCTGAGCTGTACACTCTAAGTAACAAACAAGGCCCTTTTGTTGCAAGTCGATAGAATGTACCGTTTATAAGAAAAAAGTCATTCAAATAGTTCGTGGATGAAAGACATTGCATATGAGGTGAGCATTGCAACCGTGCCACGAGATCATAGCAATGTCGTCACACGAATTTCGATCGCATTTTACAGAAATTCACACCTGAGAAACGCCAAAGATGAAAGTGCGTGGTGGGCATGGGTGTGTATGAAGTTGCTTACAATAAAATTGTTGAGTTTAACTTGGTTGGACTATGTGAAATGGTTCTAAAGAACTGTAGCACAGGATGCATTTTTCAGAGTGCAAAATACATTCACAAGTATTCTGTGTACGATTCCATTGCGTTGCGGGCTAAGCGGTTTTTGACTGCATGTCAGGTACTGTACTGCTGGCACAGAAACATTAATGTGCAATTTATTGTAAACGGGGGATTTTAGCGACTTGAAACAAGAGGACCTTTTACGTTACTTAGAACGTACTGCTCAGAAAGACAACATGAAATGTCCAAAACATTGAACGGCACGGAAGTTCTAGTCAATAAGAGAGTGACCACCCCCGTTATTTTCATAAAAGAGAAAGTTTTAAAGAATGGTTTACTGATTGATTTACGATCTTAATGACGCTAAACATCGTGCAAAAAATTGTAATTTAACTTGACCGCGTTGTTTCCGATGTTTTGCAAAAATAAAATTTAAAAAGTTGATTTTCAAGGGCAAATTTCTCCCTTCAGAATTGCGCTAGGGAAAGATTTCACCGGGTAACTATATCTCATTTTTAATAAGGAAACCTCTCACAAGTTTTGTAACATAAGTTAAGAAACACCGTGCACATATACAGAATGTTGCAAAATTTCATGTCAATATTCTAGGGAAACAATCCTCTCACGTGTAGAGGAACAAACAGTGTTATATGAACATAGGTCCAAAACGCACAGTTTCTGCGCTACAGTTGGCATTACATGACGTGTGGTTGATAGCGCGCGGGTAGGCTCATGTTGCTGTGGGGCATCGTTACATCAGTACATAGCATGTTACTATGCCACTAACACACAGACGGTAGGAACAACATGATCCTGCCAGCACGCTATTAACCATACGTCATGTATGTCAATTGTAGTGCAGAAACGGTGCGTTTTTGGACCTATGTTCATATAACACTTTTTGTTCCTCTACACGTGATAGGATTGTTTCCCTAGAATATTGACATGAAATTTTGCAACATTCTGTATATGTACAGCAGGTGTGTGTGTGTGTGTGTGTGTGTGTGTGTGTGTATATATATATATATATATATATATATATATATATATATATATATATATATATATACATACACATGTTAATATAACTAAAATGCTTACATCTAAACAATATTTTGTTGAATTGTTTAGTTATTTAAACATACATACATGTTAGTTATCTACAATTTTGTTGCAACACACAGCACAATACCTTTTGCTCGTAATATCGCACGACATCAGGTTTTTGCTGCAACATGTGCTACGTTATTGTACCGGAGTGCGTGATATTAAACATGACGTATGGAGAAAGTCTTCGGGTTCGCCTCACCCGAATTAATTTACGAGTGCGCTTGCTGCACACACGATAACGACAGGGAACATAAATTTCTCGCCGGGGTGAAAGGGAGAGGTGAAGCGCACAAGAAATATTCAGTCAGTCTTTAGAGAGAGGATAAGAGTAAAAAGGGATCGGGACGAGATAAGGGCGAGGGTCTGCAGGGGGCGTAAACAAAGAGCGACCTAACAAAGCGAGAAGTGTGCTCTGTGTTCGCGCGGTCAGCGGAGTGAAAGATAGCCCTGTGTTTATACAAGCAGTTTCAGCACGGCGCGTTAAAACATCACGCTACTGGCCAAACATGCCTACAGCACAAATCCAGCAAAAAAATTATTAATTAATACACTGCATATGAGAAGGGTACCAAATAGCTGGGCATCACACCCTTGAATTGGCATACTTCTGAAATTGGCTTCTACCAAACGACACGGAATTAATTACTTAGTCTCGACAGCTCGACACGACATAGACATATATAAATCACTAGCCGTTATTTCATATAATTCAACATTAATAACAGTTGCCTTTGCCCTTGTACGGTTGGCAGTGAACTACCGAACGTAGTTCGTATATTTTCCTATTAAAAAAAAATAGTGTAGTATACTCATATATTGTACAATTTTTATTTATTATATTATTGCGGTACCTACTGAGAGCATAATTTTACATAGCAAGTGACTAAGTGACCGTGTTTTGAATTGCCGACGCTTTTACACTGTAACATACACAAAAAAAAAAACGATGTCCAAGCCATACGACCACGATTGCCAGACTGCCATCTTGAGTTCACTGCCTTCTCGGTTCCCAGCTTCCGCTTCGAGCACATCACCAATTGAGTCAAATTCACTGATGTTCAACCGCACACAAATATACAGAAAACACAGGTTATATCCTAAACATACCACCTGCCGAGACCTGATTGAGGGATCTATAATATTCATATTTACACTTATGACAAATTCACAAAAACCTGTCACTTAGCACACTGGAAGTCTATATAGTTTGTGAGCAGGACGACGAAGCTCCCCATTCGGCGTACCAACTTCTACGATCCGAACACCACCATCCTTTCCTGGGTGAAGTTTCACTATTCTGGCCAGGCACCAGGTTTGGGGAGGAGCCCGATCATCACCAACCAAAACAAAGTCTCCAACGCTGAGTTATGGGGTTTGGGTTTGCCATTTCCCTCGAGGCTGAAGTTGGTGAAGATATTTCTGATGCCACTTTCTCCAGAAATGAGCTGCAAGAGTGCATACCATTTTCCATCGCCGGGTGAGGCAGATCTGTTCTGGGAGTACTGGTTCCGGGATAGCAACAAAGGGGGCTCCGATTAAGAAGTGGCCAGGAGTGAGAGCTGTCAGATCACTTGGATCAGATAATATTGGGGTAAGAGGTCTAGAATTTAGTACTGCTTCAATCTTCACAAAGTATCATCAGCTCCTCAAGAGTAAGTATTTGGTCACCGACAACCCGACGTAGATGGTGTTTGGCAGATTTAATGGCGGCCTCCCATAATCCACCTTGATGAGGGTTCGATGGTGGCAGGAAATAAAAAATGATTGAGTGTGAAGCAGCGAAGTCTGTCAATTGGGGAGGGGGGGATTTGATGAGAGTCTGGAACACGTGGATCAGGTGTCGAAAAGCACCCACAAAATTTGTTTCGCAATCTGAATACAGAGAAGTGCACAGATCAGACCTCGTCTTGACACAAATCGTGAAAGAGCAGCGATAAAACCATCAGTTGTCAAATCTGATACAACTTCAATGTGAACAGCCTTTGTGACCAAGCATATAAAGATGCAGATATATGCCTTCTGGATAGGACAACGACGGAGACCATTAAGCCGGACTGGAATGGGTCCTGCATAACCGATGCCAGTACGGTCGAAGACACAAGTAGGAATGAACCTCTCTGCTGGCTGATTACCCATGAAAGGGGAATGATTTACGGGTTTGCAGCGAAAACAGCGGACACATTTGAAAACTCGAGTGCAGATTAGGCTTCTACCTGACAGGATTCAGAATTCTTGAAAGATGAAAGACTGTAACAACTGAGGTGCTGCGTGTAGGTATTTGATATGTTAGTGGGCGATCAAAGCTTCAACAGCTGCGTGGTTTTTGGGAAGAATGATAGGGTGTTTGACAGAGTACTCTAGGTCGGAATTTGACAGGCGGCCGCCCGCCCTCAACACACCATGTTGGTCCAGGAAGGGTGCAAGACGTTGGACTCGAGTAGAGCATGGATCCTTCCGTCTGAGACGCTGCACATCCTCCATCAAACGTTCATATTGAACAATTTGGGAGATCAACAAAGTGGCTTCCTCCAACTCGGATCTCAAAAAAATACTGGTTGGGCAAGATTGTTTTTTAGCACAGTTGATGAACCGCCTCACATAAGCTATAACGCGGACCAGTTTAGGCCATGGGGAGATCTGTTGCAGTATGGGAAGTTCGTCCAGCTGGGCATGGGTTGTGATCAGAGCAAATATGGAGGATTTTATATCCGGGATGTCTTTCGGCGCCTGGTCAACTCTAGAAACTGGCCATTGTGCAGAAGGGTCACCTAGCCACTCAGGGCCATGCCAGCACATGACCCGCGACAGAAATTCTTGGGGAAGCATGCCACATGTGGCATAGTCAGAAGAGTTGTCCCCAGAACTAATGTGTCTCCACAACTGTGGAGGAAACCACTCTTGAATTTGTGCCACACGATTTGCTACGTACGTCTTTAGGCGACATGGCTCAGTTTTTACCCAGGTCTAAATCACACTGGAGTCAGTCCAGACATAAGACAACAAGATGAATTGACACTGTCCCTTGATTATCAGTGTTACACAGGTACACCATGGCAGCATAAGCTCTCTCCGAAGCATCTGAAAACTCATGAATTTCTTCACTGGCAGCAGCGGGACAGACTTTGCGGGATAGGGTAAGCCTTTACAGATCAGGTAGCTCATTGACAAACTTGTTTCATTTCTCACAGATGGGAACAGGGAGGGGATCATCCCAGCCAATGCCTAAAATCCACAACTGTTACATTAAGATTTTTGCCCATACAGTAACTGGAGATAGCCAACCTAGTGGGTCATAGACGTGGGTAATTTATGACAGGACAAACCGCTTGGTTGCAGCACCAGGGTTGACATTAATGTGATATGAGAAGGAATCCTTGACTGGATTCCAGTAGAGCCCAAGGATAGTTATCACAGGACCAGAGAAAAAGTTCAGCTCTGTAGGGTTTTCACGGTCACAAACTGGGACATCGTCAAGAAGATCTGGCTGATTACTGGACCACTTTCGGAGCTCAAATCCACCATGGCTCAAAAGTTCAATGAGCTGATACTTCAATGTCAGTGCTTCTTCCATGGAAATTGCACTTGTGATGAAATCATCAACAAAGCTATGTTTCCAAAGAGCATTGGCAGTCAAGAGGATAATGGACACCTTCATCAGCAGCTAACTGGTGAAGTGTGCGTATTGCCAAAAACGGAGAGGAGGATAGACCATAGGTTACTGTATTTAGTTGAAACACAGTGAGCGGAAGAGACGGATTTTCGCGCCAGAGGATGAGTTGATAAGGTCGGCCAGCTTCATGAACAACAATATGCCGGTACGTTTGCTTTATGTCACATGAAATCACAATGTTGTACAGTCTAAACCTGAGAATGATGTTTTCGGCGAATTGCCGATATAGCCTAAACCTGTGAGCTATCGTCGCGATTTTCAGTTCAATGAGAGACTCGTACAACAGCACACTAGGTTAATTCAGGTATTTCAGAATTTGACCCCTAAAGGGTGGAAACACGTGAATCATATATTCGATCGATTATCGATATCTACCGAACCCTTCGAAATATACAACTAATTTTTGCTTCAGAATGATGATTACATAAATACTCGGAACACCATATAAGAATTTTTTGAAATTTTGCCCCAGCGGTGACAAGTATAGAAATTATTTTTTTGAATCGTCCATACAGTTCCTAACCCAAGAGCAATCGTTGTGGTTTAAACTTGAGGGAATCCCATAAGTGTTATTTAAGTATTTTTTCGTAATTCGACTGTAACGACTTCAAAAAGAAAACGTGAAATGTGTTCGATAAATCATCGATATCTATCCAACTATTCAACGCTTCAGGTGTGTGATTACGTAAATACAAGAAAATTCATTTCAGAATTTTTCTAAATTCTACTCTTCAGGTGTCTAAACAAATGAAACAAATTTTAAAAAGAACCGTATATGTAGCTATTACTCAATGGGCTATAATTGTGGCTTTCACGTCAACTAAATACTTGTATAGCTAATTTTCTGACAAAATTACAAGAGTTTTCAAAATCCGCCTTTAAAGGGGCGAAAAGACGTAATTTTTTCCCTGTTAACCATTTATGATATCGAGGTGTTCTTTGTTTAAAAAATATGTTTCCGTAAATGTATAACATATTATGCACGTTTTCAACTAGGTGCAGAACAATTTTTACCACGGGAAAAATTTGTTTGTAAACCCGTACAGGCAGACTATACGAAAAATAAATATGACCATCAATAAATATTTTATACCGAGTTACATTGTGCAATCATAGCGATACGTTATGTGGCACAACCTCTTTGTTCATAGACACATACACCATATTGGTATTTTAAATTTAAAAATGACTGTCGGCATGTCTGGTACACTTCGAGTATTTTTAATTTAAAAAGTACTGCAGACATATAGTATGGTAAAGTGTTATACGCGGGCAAAGCTGCGGACGGATAGCTAGATTCCAATAAATGTATAATTGTTTAAACATCAATTTCTCTACATAGAAGATAATATCGACTGATTGGCATATCAAGCTACGGCACAAACCGCTGGAAATATTTATTTAATTTGTTAAGTACAATGTGTATCCATCAATAACTATTTTAATATTAAAAAAATTCAAACTCGTAATTCATGCGGCATTTGAATTCTTTCAAATTAATTTAATACTGTGGCAAGTTTTCTTACATAAATTACTGCAGCAATACGAAATAAATTGTCTTATATCACTCACACACAAGCTTCGCTTATGTGAGTGTGGTGTCTCCATATTATAAAGAGTATTTATGTAATTGCTGTAATCTGATGATGGAAATAAAAGAAAAACTAGGAACGTAAAAATTTTAAGGCTGGGCTCCCATAAATGTGAAGGAAAGCACTAAGAAATAATTTATTCGAAATACAAATACTAAGACGCTGAAAAGGGGTGAAATATAGTATCGATGATTCGTCTATATAGCTTGAATCCGTCATGCTATCATCATGTTTTTCACTTCAGTTAGACATTTTTACAAATGTTTAAGGAAGTATTTCATTCAAGATGTTTTGGGACGGCAACAACACACATTTTTTGCAAAAAAAAATTGTCACACTTTTCTTATATTGTAAACTAAAATACATACAAAAGTGTGTTAATTGATTTAATAAGAAAAAATAGTAAGCCAAAATATTATTGCAACAATTTCGTAAATTCATATATATATATATATATATATATATATATATATATATATATATATATATATATATATATACACACATATATATATATAATTAGTTTTTTGACTGTAACAAAGTAAGGAAAAAAATTACATTTGTTACACAGACGGTTTACAAAATGTATATTGTTTTCATATACTCCGTATTGACGGTTACTGGAGTATGCTTCTTACGGGTTAACAAAAATTGTTTAATGCGATTTTTATGCGAACACCTTAGCAACTGAAATTAATGTTTATACTGAACTGTAATTGGAGGTTAATTGTCCCCAGTATTAAATATAGGATTAAACATTCAAATTGCTCAATCCCTAAGGGTAATGCTAGTGTTTAAAGTATTTGTTACAATTGTAATAACGTTATCACAACCTTTCACGATAACTGAAAATTTGCTCATCTTAAAATGTTCTGTCACCTAAAGAACTGCACTCTTGAATAACTTATTAGATGACACATGCCCCTTATAACCAAATAAAGCGGTATGATATATCTTGTAGTGATACAAATACCAGAGGAAAAGAAATGCTCAAAACCATCAGAAATGTATTTACCGTGTTTAATTATTTAATACAAGCTATATATGAATAATAATAATTACAATAACAATATTGATAATATCAACAACCCGGTATTACTTGTCCTGCAAAGTTTGGCATGGACCACTTTCCCTTCCACAAATTTATTATTTTTTTTTTACCAATCACTAAATGTTTTTAATATAACGTGTTACAATATTCTTAGTTGTTGTAATAATTTTATTTTGCGATAGCGAAAAAGCAGGGTACAATGATACTGCTGAGAACTGAAAGTAAACTTTTAAAATAATATATTAAACATATTTTCTAACGTGAATGTTATGTGTATGAAACCGTATACTGATTGCTGCTCTAAATAAAAGCTAGTCATTTTAAGCGAAGTGTTACCATTCAACATCCTCTAATCACAGGAGGTTTTCCAAAAAAAGGAATTCATACTCAGAACATACATAAACACATTCACCGAATGTGTAACAACGAACAAGCCCCGAAGGAACTTGGCAATGTTGAAACGTTGCATTTACTTTGTTCACGTGCTTTGTAGCTGAACACAGTTTTGCACTCCACGTGCGCTAACTCTAGGGCATTCATCTACTACTGCCCGTGGCAAGCAGTAACAAACAGTAATAAATAACACACATAACAATTAAAAGTTTCCTGTTCTGTCTAAATTATCTCTAAAATATTCTTAGCAAAATAATTTCAGGGACAAGTCTCTTGATACGCGCCACATAACTATACATTTCTTTATAACACCACAAATTAAATGGAGAAGGAAAAGGGAACATTAAAATTTTACTGGTCGTCATTTGTAAGTTAAACAAGTGGCAACGTAAGGATATTTTCGTGTGCTCATTAACAATACTTATCAAATATTGTATAAATTGCAGTCGCATAGAAACTCAACTTACGAATAATTTCAAACAGTAGCAATGCAAATCATTACACTCTAAATTTGAACCAACAGGAAATCGTTATCGGATTTAATCAAAAGATTATAATAAAACAATACTATTTTCAAGTACACACATTTAACATACCGTAAAACATATTTTTCACAATTTAATTAAACTTGGCACATATGTACTGCATACAAAGCTGACTATACTTTGTGTTTTTCGTTCATCCTGTGTTCATATTTTCAAAATGTTGGCGATGTTTATACTTTTAGCATAGTAATATACATCTTAGGAAATATTTTTAGAATTTAATAAAACTTAGTACACGTATATTACATACAAATCTGACTTCAATTTTGTGATATTCGTTTTTGTGTTTATATTTTCAGAATGGCATACTGTCTACATTTTAACATAGTGTGACATAACCACGGCCGTAGAAGAACAGGTCTGGACACTCGCCTGGAAACTTGACTCCCTTGTTGTTTGGCTGTAGTTCACCAAGTTACCGAGAATATTGTGTTTTATTAGCGCTTCAGTTAGGGCGGTCGGACTCAAACTCCGCCCACTTCCTTTCAATTGATCGAAATGTATTTTTTTTTAACAATTTACGAAATACTTTCTTCGCTCACAAATTAAAAAAAGGCTCCAGCAATCTTTATTTACTTTATAAATTTTCAGTACTTAGTTTAAGATAGTGCAACTTAGTGCCTGAAATTGCAACTTAATGCAATCTAGTGCAAATTTGTTCAAGATAGTACATTCTAATGCAAGTTGATGGAAATAATTGCAAGCAAGGTTTTTGTGAAGTTGGTATAGGTAAATAGGTTGGGTTAGGTTACTTAGGGTTGCATTAGGTTTGGATAAGTCAGTTTGGGTAAGGTTAATTTGGGTTAAGGTGGGTGAAAGCTAGTGATACTTGGTGCGATCTAGTACAACTTTGCACAAGATACAGATATTAGTGCAATATAGTACAACTTAGTGCAAAAGAATGCAACTTAGAACAAGGAAGTTCAATTTAGTACAGTAAGTGCAACTTAGTACAAGCAAGATTAGGTGAAGTTGGTTTAGGTTACCTACGTTGGGTTAGGTTGTGTTAAGTTGGGTTAGTTTGGGTTAGGTTACATCTGATTGTATTAGGTGAGAATAGGTTCAGTTGGTTTACGGTGGGTGCAATCTAATGATGCTTGGAGCAAGCTAGAGCAACTTAGTGAAACGTAGTGCACTTTATGTAAGTCGGCTGACCTTAGTGCAGGAGAGGTTAAATGATTTTGATTAGGACTAACTAAGTTGGGCTAAGTTAAGTTGGGTAAGGTGTTGTTGGGTTCGGGTGGGTGAAAGCTAGTGCAATTTAGTGTAAGATAGTGATGCTTAGTGCAAGATAATGGAACTTCATGCAAGATAGTGATACTTAGTGCAAGATAGTGATTTTTCGTGAAATATAGTGCAACTTGGTGCAAGATAGTGCTACTTGCTACAAGATAGTGCAGCTTGGTGTAATATAGTACAGCTTGGTGTAATGTAGTGCAACTTGGTGCAAGATAATGCAACTCAGTGCAAGAAATCGCAACTAATGATAGATAGTGCAAATCAGTGACAGAAATTGCAACTAATAATAGATAATGCAAATCAGTGAATGAAATTGCAACTAATGCTAGACAATACAACTTAGTTGGTTCGAGTTAACTTGGTTGGGTTAGGTTGGGTTAGGTTAGGTTAGTTTGGGTTAAGTAAGGTTGGATTAGTTAAGAATGGGTTAGGGTAGGCTGGTTTATATTAGGTCAGATGGGTTTGGTTAGGTTAGGTTGGGTTAGGGTGGGTGCGAACTAGTGTTACTTGGTGCAGGGTAATTGAATGTATTACAAATCAGTACAATATAGTACAACTCAGTGCAATGTAGTACAAGTCAGTGCATAATAGAACAACTCAGAACACAATAATGCAACCTAATGTAATAAAGTGCACCTTAGTACAAGAAAGTACAACTTAGTGTAAAAAGTGCAACTTAGTGCAAGAAAGCGCAACTTAGTGCAAGAAAGTGCAACTTAGTGCAAGAAAGTGCAACTTAGTGCAAGGAAGTGCAACTTAGTGCAAGAAAGTGCAACTTAGTGCAAGAAAGTGCAACTTAGTGCAAGAAAGTGCAACTTAGTGCAAGAAAGTGCAACTTAGTGCAAGAAAGTGTAACTTAGTGCAAGAGGGTGCAACTTAGTGCAAGAAAGTGCAACTTAGTGCAAGAAAGTGCAACTTAGTGCATTATGTGCAACTTAGTGCATTATGTGCAACTTAGTGCATTATGTGCAACTCAGTGCAAGCAAAGTTAAGTAAAGTTGGTATGTATTATGTTATGTTAGGTTGGGTTAGGTTAGGTTAGGTTGGGTTAGGTTAGGTTGGGTTGGGTTAGGTTAGGTTAGGTTGGGTTAGGTTAGGTTGGGTTAGGTTAGGTTGGGTTAGGTTAGGTTGGGTTAGGTTAGGTTGGGTTAGGTTAGGTTGGGTTAGGTTAGGTTGGGTTAGGTTAGGTTGGGTTAGATTAGGTTGGGTTAGGTTAGGTTGGATTAGGTTAGGTTGGGTTATGTTAGGTTAGGTTTACTTATGTAAGGTTAGGTTGGGTGAGGTAGTTAGTTTGGGTTATGTTAAGTTGGGTTAGGAAAGGTTGGATTAGGTTGGGTTAGGTTAGTTTGGGTTAGGTAAGGCTGGGTTGGGTTGGTAGTAGGTTATGTTGTAATAAGGTGGGTAAGAGCTCGTGGTACTTGGTGCAAGCTAATGAAACTTAGTGCAAGCAAATGCAACTAAATGAAAAATGGTGCAGCTTATTGAAGTTAGTTAATTTAGGTGAAGCTGGTTTGGGATATCTAGGTTGGGTTAGGTTGGATTTGAGTTATGTTTGGTCAAGTTGGGTTAGGTTCGGATAGGTTTGGTTAGATTATGATGGGTAAGGTTGTTATGTTGGGTTTGGTTGGGTTAGATTAGGTGAGGTAGTGTTATTTTGGGTTAGGTTGGATTATATTAGGTGAGGTAGTGTTATTTTGGGTTAGGTTGGGTGAGGTAATGTTGGGTTAGGTTAGGTTGGGCAGTGTTAGGTTTCGGCTAGTTTAGGTTCAGTTAGGTTAGGTTGGGTTACGTTAGGTTTATTTAGGTTATGTTGGGTTAGGGTAGGTAAAATCTAGTGATACTTGTAAGCTAGTGCAACTAAGTGCAAAATAGTGTAACTAATTGAAAAATAGTACAACTTAGTGCAGTTAGTATATTTAAGTGAAGTTGGTTTAGGTTAACTAGGTTGGGTTAGGTTAGGTGAGAAAGGGTTATGTTGGGTTAAGTTAGGTTAGGTTCGGTAGGGTTATAGCTGAGTAGTGCAAGCTAGTGAAACTTAGTCAAAGTTAGTGGTACTTAGTGCAAGGTAGTTACCCTTAGTGCATGGAAGTACAGCTTAAGGAAAGCAAGGTACGATGTAGTTAGTTTGTGTTAGGTTAGGTTGGATTAGGTTGAGTAGTGTTAGGGTATGTTGGGTTAGGTTAGTTTGGATTAGGTTACGTTTGCGTTAAGTTAGGTTGGATTAGGTTATGTTGATTTAGGTTGAGTTGGGTTGGATTTGGTTGGGTTATGTTTGGTTGGGTTAGGTTAAGATACAATATGTTATATTAAGTTAGGTTTGGTTACGTTGCATTAGGATTGTTTGGATTAGGGTGGTTGCGAGTGCAACTTATTGCAATCTAGTGCTACTTGATTCAAGACATTGCAACATAGTGCAAGATTGTGCAACTATGCAAACTGGTGGAACATCATGCGAGCAAGATGACATGAAGTTGGTTTCGGTTAACTAAGTTCGGTTGGGCTAGTTTGGGTCGGATTAGGTTGGGTTGTGTTAGGTTGGGTTGTGTTAGGTTGGATTATGTTAGGTTGTTAGGTTACGTTAGATTGGGTAGGTTACGTTAGAATAGTTTTGGGTGGATGCGAGCTAGTAAAACTCGGTGCAAGCTAGTGCTACTTAGTAAAAGTCCGTGATAATTAGTGTAAGATAGTGATATTTAGTGCAAGATAGCGCAACTTAGTGCATTGTTCAACTTAATGCATAGAAGTGCAACTTAGAGAAGGAAGTGGAACATAGTGCAAGCAAGATTTGGTTACGTTGAGTTGGGTTAGGTTGATAGTCTGCATTAGGTTATGTTAAGTTTAGTTAGGTTGGTTTGATTTAGGTTTAGCTGAGTGAAGTTGCATAAGATTAATTTGGGTTACGTTAGATTAGACTACATTAAGTTCAATTAGGTTAGTTTAGATTGTGTTAGGTTGGAATAGGTTTAGGTTGGATTTAGTCATGTTACAGTGGCAGCTAGCTAGTGATTACTTGATGCAAGCTTAGAGAAATCTAGTGCAACTTAGTGAAAACTAGTGTAACTTTGTGCAGCTTAGTGTAACTTAGTGCAAGTCAATTCAAAGTTCAATGTAGTGCAAGATAGTTCAATTTAATGTAAGTTGGTGGTACTTAGTGCAAGAGAGGTTACTTGAAGTTGGTTTGGGGTTACTTAGTTTGGTTAAGTTATGTTCAGTGGATTTAGGTGGGGTTAAGTTAGGTGGACTTAGGTTAGGTTATATTGGATTAAGATAGGTTGGGTTAGGTTAGGTTTGGGTAGGTTGCAAGCTGGTCATACTGGGTGCAAACTGGTTCAACGTAGTGAAAGCTTGCGCAACTCAGTGCAAGTTAGTGCCGTTCAGAGAAACGTAGCGAAAGAAAGTGCAAATTAGTGGTTAAGTGCAAATTAGTCAGTAAGTGCAACTAAGCGCGAATAAGTGCATGTTGTGCGAGTATGTGCACCTTAGTGCAAGCAAGTTTAGGTGATGTTGGTTTGTGTTTGGTTAGGTTGAGTTAGGTTGTGTTGTGTTAGGTTAAGTTGGGTCTTGTTAGGCTGGATTGATAGTTTTAATTAGGTTAAGTTAAATTAAGTTTTTATTTTGCCATTATTATTCAGACGTAGCCTATGTTAATATGACGGTGAAGTGTAATAGAAGGCAACATTGAAAGACCCGTAGTACATTTTCCACAAAAAGCGATATTTAAAAAAAATGAGACAGCTATAGTTATTTTAAGCGTGGGGCCGTGCAGCCGAGTAGTTATACCACTCGTCCCTCACCGAGGCAATCCGGGTTCGGATCCCGGCGGGATTGGCCCCGGGTGTGGATTTTCTCGGGGTATTCTAGTTTCCCCCGCCAATGCATTCCATCGTTGCTCCATCGTAGGGTTTCATTTCCTGTCATCTCTTAGGGAACGGCAGTCGCCTACACGCTCCTTACTCGATATGCAATGTTATTTTAAGCAAAGTATAAATACGACTGTAATCAATTACTGTGGTTTTCATCATTCTTTTCAGCAACAGCTCTAGTCTCCCAAAATGGTAAAGCCGTAGCTCTGTAAATGAAGTGCTTAGTAAATTTTCTTATCTCACCAAACACAAACAAATTTTTTTTATTGTATAATATAAAACATTCCACTTTGTATCTGTTTATAAGGGGGAATTGGTGGAAATACCATTTATCCAATTATACTAGGTCGTCCATCACGTTAATTAGGTTTCATTAGCTGGATTTTGTGGTAAGCTTTTAAAGAACTGCATTACAAGATGAGTTCTTTTGAGAGTACGACGCATATACAAATTAATTCCTTGGTGGAAGCAGCACATTTCGCCTATTGTATATCGGATCTGTTTTGCTGACATATAAACCGTTGTGTGAATTTTTACTATGCTGTGAATTAAATACGTTAATTTTTTTACAGCACGTACAGCTAAAAATAAAACATGGAATACGAGGGTTTACATTTAAACCGACCAAAATGTGCCATACTCGATGTTCAAAATTCTATGTTATTGATGTAATTTCGCAATTGTTTGGCAGCCACATAAAAATCAGTTATTTGATCCAACAAAAAATATTCAACTATCTCTATTTAATGCATTTGTACCCTGATTAGACGGCTTCAGAAGTCCCTCCACATATTCATTGTTTTTTATCCGTCATCCTACTGAAGTGAATTTATCTATGACGAAAATTTCAAGCATTGGAGTTTAAGGAACAACATTTCGGCATCGCAATACGAATTCATTCGATTAACGTATTTTTTTTCTCTTTGGAATTGATTACTAAAACTTTTCCATCTAGAACAGGGTGTGTTATCTCTATAGGGCTTTCGTTGACCGTCTGTTTAATTTCATGACCAACCGCAGGCGCTAGTGCTTTGTTATTCTTCCGCGCAGGCGCATTGGCCCTGATTTGAAAATTGTAATGGCGTCCGTTTGTGACGCACATACATATTAAAAATGACGAAGTGTTGTGCACTGTTGGCAAGATAAATCGACTTCAAAGCACTGGTTTCCTGTGGTTTACGATCATTGTCGATTTGAGGTTTGGAAGAAACTCGTAACCTCGCCCAGATTTACTCAAATGAGTAATAATGACATGTACAGAAAATTGAAGATTCGCAGTTTGCATTTCAGGTCAAACTGTTTAAGCCCTGGTGAAAAGCAGCTCACCGCAGACTCCCGAGACTGAATATGCCAGGTAAGAATTTGTTACATAAATAGTTTCCATTTTGTTCGCGTTTTATTAAATTCCTCTGTTATGCTTGGTTACTTGTTTCACTGAGGCGCACCACATATTTATTACAGAGATACCTCATTTTTTAACGTTTTGATGGTCGTGGCATACAATTTTCTGTTCACATACTCTACA
>PNEQ01038325.1:0-54040 GCA_003012365.1 Medauroidea extradentata | reverse complement strand
AATGTACAACCTTATCAGTCCGAAGTGGTGATGGCTCACCATGTGCTGCGCAGCACCCCGAGTGCACCGCTGTCTTCACTCTTGAGGTCTTCTGTTCGACTCCCGTCGCGCACCTCCTCTTCGCCTGTCAGCCCGCCGCAGCAGTCCTCTTGGTTCGTCCAACACTGCTCCGAAGGTAGCCACCTGCCGCCTCACAGTACACTTTGACGTCACCAAGATGTCTTCACCAGTCTCTCTCCACAGGCGTAGCACCTTCCTCTAGCACTTCCAATAGCGAACTCCCTCAAATGTGCCGATTCTGTGGTTTTATACTAGCCCAGACAGTCGGTTATTCCCAGCATTACAGGGGTCTAAAAATAGATATTTCATCATGTTTCGGATGTGCTGGTAGTCACGTCGGCCGCCCTCGACGGGTTAAGACGCAGTTGGGACAGGTATCTATGACGTAGGTTCGGCGGGATTCCCACTATGAGCCACCCGGGCTTTGAATCATCGGCCAGCCCTCAAGGTGTTACGAAACAGCCGCCGACCACTGGCCTCCAGGAACATGGCACGCAACAATATTGTTGTACTTGAATCTGAGTTGTACAAGGATAATGATCCATAGAACTATTGTTCCTGACCTTAGCTATTTTGTTGATATAAAAGAACAACAAAATAGATCCAAAGTTAGATTTGGTTTCTGTTTAATTTTAAACTTTTAATAAGTGTTTTGTATTGGTAGTCGTATTATTAGTCAAAATAAGCCCAACAGATTTCATAATTTCAATTATCTAAAAAAAAATTTTTACTGTATAGATTTACTCTTGACATAATGTCAAATGTGAGTGCTGCCTGATCATACAGTAGGTCCTGGATTTGCATTGTACCACTTTATATTGTTTGGGATTAACATTGCTAATATTGGTTTAACCATGTTGCAATTTAGGTAGTCATCAATTCAGAATAACCGCTCATGTTATGTTCCCCCGTGTCTCTTTGGTTCTCACTGGTTTAACCGAAACACAGTATACAATTTGAGGACTGTACAATAGTTTTATATTCTATTTATACCACATAGCATAAGATACATGTTTGTTGTCTTATGTTATCTTACATTATGACAAATGCTGCCTGCTTTCCACACATTTGTCTCCCCATGTATACTTGCGTGTCAAAGTCTTCTCCCCATCTTGCTAGATTCAGCTGTTTACCTTCCTTTCCATAGACACTCACCTGTACAGATCTCAGAATTGACATTTTATATCCAAAGCGAAAGTGTGATATTCTGATGTCCAACTTTTAACTTCTTGATTTTGAGTCCTGTCATGTCTGTTTGATGTTGTTGTATCTTCTGATGTATTTGATCCTTCAGTACCTCAAATAAAATAATGTTTACAATTAATTAGGTTGTAAGTTATCTGATTAATTTTAATTTTATTTTCTACGAATATCTGGTGTTTTGAATATTTTAAGAAATGTTGTGGTAGTTAGTGGTGCCCTGAAAATAAGCTGCCCATAAGCTTATTCTGAGTTGGTGTTAAGATCTGAAACATTTTGCTCAACAATTGTTCGTGGCTACAAATTTTGTAAGTCAGAAACAATCTCGTCCCTAACTCCCTAACAGTCTCCTCCACCAGAAAAAAAAAATTTAAAGATTATAAGGTTGGATCTAAAAAAGGTTACATAACAATATGAACACAGGCACTGCACAACAAAAAAAAAATCCCTTCAACAGCGGGAACAAAAATGAAGAAATACAATTTAACCTATTCTCCTAAAGCCTTATAGAACAATCTAGAAGCTTCTAGAAGCACAACTTCTAACTTAAAACGTTAGCATATCTTCTGATGAAAGGGGTGCTGGGGAATGGAAAAATAAATGGTGGTAAGAATGACTACCTAGAATATTTTGGTGAAAAGGTTACGGGAATAGGCCGTACGGCAGGGAGAGCTGAGACGAGATGGATGGAGGGGAAAGAAACACGGGGGAAGCCACGGAGAAAACCTCTCTGATGATAGTGATGATCCCAGGGTCAACAGGCCAATGACCACGGGGCAGGCCCTGTTACCGAGTGGTTTGTGCACCCTCCAGTTTGTTTTCTTCAAAGACTTGTCAGGTCCAATCTCCATGCCACAACACACTCATACTTAATATGTAATTAAAATGTCATTGGTGATGGGGTGAGCAACTTTTGAGTAAATCAAAGCTGGGTATCCATTTTCATGATATACTCATCATAAATAAGTAGCTGGACTGCGCAGAAGGGAAGTGGAGCAGTGATGGAGCCTAAACCTATACATTGGGTAATGCAGAAAAAATAGCGCAAGGCTAACAATTGAAAACTTCTATGTAACTAGTTAAGCCCCTGGATGCAGCAGAGACCGGGATTCAACAAATAATGAAAAAGGTTCTGGTAATGTTACATTAACAATGGAAAAGTAAATGATTAAAAGAAAACTGAAGAAGGACGCCAGAGTGGACCAAACACATCCACCTCCTCTGAGCGTCTCGCATCGACTAACTCCAATGGCAGCCACAAATGTTAAGCCAAGCCTGCGAGGGGGGTTAGCTTTGCGTGGTAAAATGAATCCATACACATCAACAATATTATCAAAAGTTACAAATGTTTCATAAGACAAATCAGCACAGATCACAAAGATTAAGCATTATTACTCTCCAACGTCCTATATCGGAGAACTATTATAATTAAACAATGATTGAAAATAAAAAGGAAATACATTTGTATTTAAGAGTAAATTTTGGAAAACATATTTTTAAAGCATTATTTCTTTTTTTTAAAACACTGAGTGTAGACAGCACCAAATGAGCACAGTGGGTGGATGGACTAGGGGGAGGGTGTGCTAGGCACGCATCACATTAAATTCCGAAATATTACCCGAAACTAATCATTCTGAATAGGAACAGAAATATAAACATTCTTACCATTAAAGAGAAATAAAATTTTTAAATAATCAGAATTCCTTTAAGCAGAACTTAAGTATATATTGCTAACATATTGTCTAATGCTCATATAAGAGTTACCAGAAGCAAACTTGTCCAGCAATGAGTAAAAAATTTAAATATTTTACGTTTAAGAATATATGCTACAAAATTCATAATATACAAGTATGTTGAACGCCATCAAAAATTTAGGCATTAGTTCCATTTTATTCAAAACGAGGTTGCATGTATGTTGATTTGTTGTAGAATAATGATCCGTAAAATGACTATATATAGTGTGTGACCATTTTTTTTTGTTTAGTAAAATGTGACTAGAACTTACAAGTTAGTGTGGGGAAAAAACTAGAAAAATACAGCAAAAAATAATTTGGCTTCCTCTGTCTGTACTCTGAAACAATTAATAAATATTTTATATAGTAAGTCCTCAATTTATATCATAGTGCTTTAAATTGTTTTGGATAGACTTTGCTTATGTTTTGAGTACCCATGTTTCCATTTAAGTAATCTCTGATTTTCAGTAATATTGTTTATGATTTTCCCAGCGTCTCTATGTTTGTATTTGGTTTAATCAAAATGCCATACATAATTAGAGGACAGTACAGTTGGTTCAAATTTTATTTGTTCTAGGTAGTGTCATATACATGTACACTACTCAATCTTATCATACTTTATGGTAGAAGCTGCCTGCTTACCACGTGCCCGCCCATATAAGCTGTGACACAGCAGTTACCCTTCCCCTGTGTAGCGCCCCTTGGCTGTGTGGACAGAGTTTTAGAAGTTCCGCTGTTATCTTAATTGCACTATAAACACGTTTGTTAAACAGTATCAGTTCACTGCAATTTATGATTTTTACTCAATGAGATTGCTTCCAAATGGTAACATTTTTATTAAGATATAGTTGTTGAAAAAGAAGCAAACGCCTAGCTCATTATCCATTAAAATGGAATTTTTGCAACCTTTCAATATGGCGAGAAGTCTGTTTACATAAGTCAAATGTTACATGATTTAATTCTATGTTATGTGACTTAGATTTTTTAAAGCCTAAACGAGAGCAGATACCAAAAATATGTTACGCAGCTAGGCACGGGAGCAGAATATCATTAGAAGTGTTGTTTTCTCGCACAAAATATTGTAAGTATGTCACTGTGAATTTTATCAGTGTTGTAATACACTTTTCTGTATGTAAATTGTAATGTTTTAAGTAACTTTGAATAGTGAAGTATAGTAATAAGTACATGAACGAGACAGTAGAAGTTGTTATCTCTGTAAAAATTTATGTGTAGCATGTTCTTCCAGGTTGGATTGTGTTCACAGCAACTATGTATTTAATAGCATATAAATGTAACAAGGTGGCCCTGACAATTGAACAGAAGCTGCAGTTAACCAAAAGATTTTATACAGGAGAGGCGGTGATGAAACTTGCTAATGACATTGGTGTTCAAACTGTGTGTGACATAAAATTCAAATAAAAAAAACTCCTGATAATGCTAAAAACTGTGACAGTAATGCACTTTGAAAACTTCAACACACACTGATTTATATGTCACTATGCTTTATTGGTTCAATCATAAACAAGTAGACCTATGTCAGGCGTAATATTGTTGGAAAAAGCAAAGTTATTTCTTAAGCTTTGGAATAGAGCAAGAGTTCAACACAACACATCCTCTGGATGGCTAACCAGGTTTAAGCAGGGGTACGTAATCTGCAAAATTATTGTATACAAGGAGAAAAAAATAAATACTAATGCACAAGCTGCCTAACAGCTTCATGTCAAATTTAAAGCGTGGTGTGTGTGAATGCGCACGGAACAGCAAGCGATTGTCCCCATTGCTTCCTGGAGTAGAGTAAGGGTAGCCAGTTGGCTTGTCATTCTCCTTCCAGCTTCTCTACCCTTTGCTCGAGCATGTACGAGTCAAATAAGTTGCACACATTGTAACGTCGGTGAAACGGTGCAGGACTTACGTATATATTGTCTTAATATGGAACTTGTGCATTTTGAGCAAAATTAATGAGACAGTTAGTTTTTAAATCATTTATGACAAGTAAAGGAAATTCAGTTAATTATGACACATTATTTAAAAATATAAATGTCTTGAGAGTAAAATGATGTCCCAGCAAGCAAGTGGTTTCAGCGTTTACATTCATTTTAAATCTTTTGTTTTGTGTTCTTACAGTGCCTCGTGAAAATCAGCTGTCTTCATTCATAACAACTTTGTTTTACACAACTTAACTGTATTCATTTTACCACAGCATGAGCAAGGAGAAATAAAAACATGCTTTCAAATACTTATGTAAATCTTATCTGTTAATTTTTCAACATGTGCACGAAGGAATAAAACAAGGTTTCAAACACTTACGTAAATCGTAACTGTGTGTGTCTTGTTTCTTAAATATTCCAGGTGTTTAATTTTCAGCTAGTAATAATAACCATGCCGAAAAGCTGGTAAGTGATTGGACTTGTTCCCCATTCTGTCATTTCACTGTTCATTAGTGATAAAATTGCATGGTGCTGAGGCACGTCTGTGTGTGCACACTGCCAACTGGTCATTTTATGTGTTTGGCTATAGGCCGTGAGTGGCTACTGACTTAATTTACCTTGTTCCTACTTACAATGCTGTTATCAGGACCGTATCCCCAACATAAGCAGAGGACTTACTGATTTTTTATTGTAAGTCACCATAATGTCAGTGGTTTTCAATATTTCTATGTAATTGTATATTTTTGAACACTAGCCTGTAAAATGTTATGTTTGACATTCTCTTTCTGAATGTCAGATTTAATATTCTCTGTCTGGATGTCAGATTTTACATTCTGTCTAAAGTGAATGTTTCGCCTGTTGATCATATTGTGTCTGTGACCATACAGTGTCCAACTTCAACTTTTCAGCTATGAGCCTTATCGTTGCAGTCTGATTCTGTAATTTGTAAGTCTTTGGTATATAAAATAAAAGACTATGTATAACTATTTAAGTTATAAGCAGTGTGATTATGTTTTTCTACAACTAACTATCTGGTGTTTCAAACATTTCATAATATTTGTGGTAATTAGTTATGCCCTGAAAAATAAGCTTTTCATAGATCTACCTAGAGTTGGTATTAAGTCCTGGAATAAACAAAGCATGATTGCCCATGGTTGCATATTTACAAAGGGAGGAAGGGATTATCACTCTCCCAGCAGTCTTAACAGCCTCCTGCAGCAGCGGGAAAGAAATGTAAAGAGACTAAGGTTGAGGGAAAAAAGTCTTAAAATAGTATAACTGTAGGTGCTGTCAGTGAAGGCTCAATTGGCAAGCTCTACTTACTCATGTATAAGTTCTTGACATGACTACCTTCAGCAATGGCTGGTGTTTATCTGGTAGAAAAAAGTATTAGCCTCAGCTTTTCCCACAGGCCAGTAGTCACGCTAAATCACCTTCTTTGTTAAAGATATTTTGTGACCCGGAAATGACCAGTCATACAAAACAAAAAACAAATAAATTGTAGTTACCTATAAGCTTCTCTAAGGACAACCTCTAATGAAAAATTTAGAAACACCCTAAAATTGCTCAAAACTAATAATGCCAACTGAAATACTGCCCACAAATAATTTGGAAAAGAAATATTAATTAACATTAGTACCATTGCAAATAAACAAAGTAGTTCAATAATCACTATGTTACAGGCAGTGCTGGTTTAAGTGTGTATAAGCCTGCATATTGTCCAATGCTCATAAGAGTCACCAGCAGTAAATATGTAAAGATATCCAACCACGTGGACAGCATTAAAAGCTTTCAGTGTTAAGAAGATACATGTATTCAATAATTATGACAATTTAATTGCTGTCTAAAGTTTATAGCCATGTTCCCTTTTGATCATGTGTACAGGGTTCTTACAGCAACATACAATTAAAATTCAAGGACTTTTCAAGGACTGTCTACTAAAATTTCAAGGACCACCATAAATTACGTTTAATACCTATGGCAAATTTTAATTTCAGTTATTAAGGTTTTATTTGCAACATTTCTATTACTGTTTCATCCCTCCCCTCCCCTTTTAAAACTGAAGTTCACCAATGATAAATGGACCAGAATATTTCAGTTTCATTTAAAACTATCACCTTCATATTTAATTATACTCTTTCATACTTATTAAAAAGTTTCATGAAAGTAAATTACACTGAATAATAAAGACAGGCATTTTGATAAAAAAAAAAGCCTGTTACCGGTCCTAATGTAAACAAATATGGCATATGCCCTATGCTCCTGCTTAAGTATTAGCCCACATTAAGAATATTTTATTCCGAATTCAAGGTATTAAAATTACCACTAATTACATGCTGTAACTGAATAAATAAAAATAAGTAAGTAAAGTGAAATATAGTTCACTAATTGCGCAACGTACAGCGTGAAATCATTGGTACAAAACACAGCTTCGGAAGTCGTTGGGCAACTTCGACTTGAGAAACGTGGGATACATTCTGCTCTGCAGCATCCACTGCACACTAGCTTCTCTCACACGTGACACGTAATTCATTTATTAATAATCTCGTAAATTACGAATTTTGTTTGGGCCACTTTTCCTTTTCAAATCTCTTAAGTTCCCTTTTTGCGCCTCTTCTCTTCCAAAAAGTTTTGCTATTAAGCTCTAGCAGATGCAGATTGCTACTTGTCGTGATCACATAAAAAACACTAGGCATAACCTAACATGCTGTGGTATGCCCAAAAGTGTATCAATTTCACAGACACTACAAAAGGTCTCTTATCCTCAAGTAAATTACATTACAGAAATAATGCATAGACAAAATATGGTTTCATATTTCTGAGAAAGAATTTTAATGTTAGGACAATAGCTAAAATATTAGGTAAGGAAACCCAAAAATTCAAGGACTTTTCAAGGATTGGATTAAATCAAAGACTTTTCCAGGCCTTTTAAGAACATGGTCAAAGTTCCAGGACTTTCCAGGACCGTAAGAACCCTGTGTGCAGTTACACATAAGTTGAGCTGTATCAGGATAGTAATACATAGAATTATTGTTCCTAATCTTAATTATTTTGTTGATTTAAGAAGATGTGGTGATGGAGAGTTTTCAAATATGTCTGCGAACAAGCAAATAAAAATTTACTTAAAAATTGTTTTGGTTTCATGTTAATTAGAAATATTTAATAAATGTTTTGTATTAGTGTTATTGTTAGTCAAAATAAGGCCAATAGATTTCATTATTTCAATTAGCATTAATTTTTTTTGTACTCACCTGTACGGGTGTTAGATTTGACATTATCTGTCTGATGTGAATGTACTGCTTGTTCATACAGCAAGCCTCAGTTAACATTGTACCACTTTACATAATTTTAGATTAACGTTGCTAATATTTGAGCATCCATGTTGCAACTTGTGTAGTCACCAATTCAGAATAACGTACTGTACAATGTTCTCCTGTGCCTATTTGGTTCTCATTGGTTTACTAAAACACAGAATACACATTGACGGCTGCACAATAGTTTTACATTTTATTTGCGCCACGTAGTGTAACATGCATGTTTGTCACCTTATCTTATCTTACACTATGACAGATGCTGCTCGCTTTCCATGCGTTTGTTTCCCCACATATGCTAGTGTGACACAGAATTTTCCTCTTCCTGCTAAACTTAGATATTTTCCTTCCCCTCCATAGACCCTTGGCCCTTTGGTCACTGTGATAATGTTGTGTTGGGTAGAGTTTTAAACGATGAGTACGGTTGTAGTAGAGTATCATTTCAATGCAATTTATAATTAGTACAGTATCAGTTCACTTTAATTTATAATTTTTCATTATGAGATGGCGTCTAAACAGTTATGTTCAAACTTAGTTATTAAAAAATTAATAACAGAAAACATGTCTTCTTCATCCGTTATAATGGAAATTTCAATACAGGTGAGAGGGCTGTTAACGTAAGTAAAGAGATACAATATTTAATTCAGTGTTTCGTGAGGTAGATATTCTACTGTTTTTCTGATAATTATTTTTTAAGCTTAAACAAAAGCAGATATCAAAAATCATCTTGGAAATTTTGTTTAAAATAGTTTTCAGAAGGTTCGCTAGTTTTCTAAGGACAGTAAATACACCTCTGACTCGGATAGCCAAAATAACGTGTTTTTCCAAACTCTCATGCTATGCAAATCTGCACTGCATGAGTCCAAAGTACTACTGCTGTGTTAGGCAATGACATTAACAGTTTACGGCACGCTGATGTGATAACGTGGTTGCTGACACTACCAGTGCGCATCTGTGTAGATTGCAGTATCACTTCTTATCTCATCTGGTGCAGAAATTTATATGACCATTTCTACATTACTGAAATGTAGGAAGCAGAAACAATTGTAAAAAATATGCAATCATGTACCACTTGTACCACTAGTGTTTTTTTCTAAAACAAAATACCCCATAAGTTTCAGCTGCATAACATAGATATTATACTCATGTTCTAGTCTCCACCACTGCCGGATGTCCGTATGCACATATACTTGCACAACGCAATGTTGTTAAGGAAATATGACACGGAAGGAAACAGAAATGTTGATCACGATTAACAAGGGCTTGACGTGTCTTAGACACTGCATCGTTCAAACACGTGCAAATTGCAAATACACTTTGTGTCTTTAAATGTTAAATGCAGAATGTAAGCAGCATTAAATTTTGATTACTGCAAATTCAATATTTTAATTTTACTGCAATGTCCCACAGTTTTTTATGAAACAAGGAAAAGTAATATGTTTTCAAACACACAAATCTTAATGACACATGTCTGTATTCTTTATTAAATATTCCAGTTGTTAAAATGTAAAGCCACGGGATAAATAACCATGCCAAAAAGCTGATAAGGTGTTGGAATTGTTTCTCACACTGTAATTTCACTGTTCATCGGTGATAAACTGTAAATGCTGCCGACCGACAAACTTGGTATGTTTGGCTGTAGATCGTGGGTGGCTCATCTGATTACTCCATTTGTTTCAATTCTATTTATATTGCAATTTTGAGGAAAGCAACCCTGATGTAAACAGAAGATTTTCTGTATTTGAACTCACCTGTATCCATCCTGTGTACAACTGCTTTTCGTCTTTGAGAGACTTCTTTGCCATCTGATTCTGAAAACAATATATTGCCATCTGTAGCCATTGATTCCTTAATATCTGAAATAAATTAGCATTTTTGATTAGATTGAAAAATTACAATAGTTTTTTTTTTTTTTCATTAACCATCTGATATTTGAAATATTTTAAGAAATATAGTGGCAGTTAATTATGACCTGAAAAAACTCCCTGTGGTCTTACATCAAGATGATGATAAGTCCTGGAAAAAGTTAGCACAATGATTGTCCATGGGTGCAAGTTACAAAAGGTGGTGATGATCTCACCCTTGATGACTTAACATCCTCCTGCAGTAGCAAAAAAAATTTTAATGTTAAAGGTTGAATAAAAAAGTAAAATATAGGTATGACCATGCAGGCTGCCAGTACAGGCTAAAATTGGCAGGCTTAACTTGTGCATGTTTGAGTTCTCGCTGTGATTAGCCTCAAGAACAGCTAGCCTTAAACTGGTGTAGACAGTTAAAATCCTTAGTTTTTTTCTAGAAGCTGGTAGAGTCACGCCACCTCCCCTCGTTCCAATTAGGTAATCGTGTGACTCGGTGATGCCCATTCTTACAAAAAATAATAAAAAATGTATTATCGAACCTTGCGAGCCCAAATTAAGAAGTGCAATCAAGCCTAGTGCTGTATAAACATTCTGTAACATTTCTAGAAACATCTAGAAGGACAACCTATAACATAAAATTTCTGCAAACTCTAAAAAAATGCAAGATATTACCTGCAAATAAAAAATTATGATTAAATTAACACTGTGAACCAATTTAGAATGGAAATATTAACATTATTAACTTTGAAAATGAGTTAAATAGATACAGCCATCATTGGTTTAAGTATTAACACTGTAACCCCTTTGTCTCCCAAGGCCGCCATCAATTTCAGTTTCAAAATCATGTTATTTGAATTTACAAAATTCTGTAACATTTCAAACGTAGGTTTATGCACTTTTCCTAAGTATTTTTAGAAGATTCTTGTTGTATAGTTTTAATTAGAAAATTAATATGTAGTAAATCATTATAATACTGTGAAAAATTAAGGTGTTATACAGGAAACCATTTACTTTTAATGTTTGAAATGACTGATTAATTTTTCAACATAAGTTAGAAGGCTGTTGACACAAGTAAAGATTTACATGATTTAATTTAGTGTTTTGTGTGGCAGTTTTAAAGCAATGCTCTCCTGTTGCTACTGTTTTCATGGTAATTATTTTTTAAACTTAAACAAAAGCAGACATAAATAATCAGCTTGGCCATATTGTTTGAAATAGTTTTCACAATGTTGGTTAGTTTTTTCAAGACGGTAAATACACCTCTGAGTCACATAGCCCAAATATTGTTTTTCTCCAAACACTCGTGCTAAGCAAATTCACACTGTGTGAGTCCAAAGTACACTAGTGAAGTTATGTAATAGTCTAATAAAAATTTACCACGGTGCTGATATGATAACGTGACTGCGGACACCACCAGACATCTGTTTCTCTCTGCCTGTTTTATTGACACAGTAGCTTGCAGACTGTGTGTAGATTGCAGCATAACGTCTTATTTTGTCCGTTGCGGAAGTTTATGTGACTATTTCTGTATTACCAGTAATATGTTATTAAAATGTAGAAAGCAAAATACATTTATAAAAAAATATGCAATTACTTATCACTTCTACCACTATAGTTGCGTAACTAGTAATGCCACTTATAACTTTTGTCAAAACACAGAATCATTAACTTTTTACTCACTCAGTGGAAGTGACAAGAAGTGAGCGCTGATTGCCTACAACCACAGAGCAAGGACGTTGGGAAATAACCAGTTTGTTATGAGTGAGCAGTTAATACATATCCTTACATGTGTGTGTGTGTGTGGGGATGTGAGTTGAATTACCACACGGTTGACATTGTTGTCAAAGTCAAGTCTCTGCTATTGCCAGATCACAGTGTGCTCGATTACTTGGCACAATGCAATGCTGTTTAGGAAAGATTACATGGCAGGAACCACATATGTCAATCACAATAACAAGTGCCTGACATGTCTAAATGCTGCCTTCATCCATGGATGTGTAAAGCGCTAAACCACTTTGTGTATGTACGTATTAAATGCACAGTGTAAGCATCATTACTTTTTGTTCATGCAACATAAATATTTTCATTTTACTGCAATATCCCACACTTTTTTTTATGAGGAATAATAAAATGTTTTCAAACACATAAATCTTAAGAACTTGGAGGCAACTTTCTCTCTCTGAGCACAGGATCATCTGGTATTTTAGTACTCGAGTCTGCCACCACATAGCGTATTTTGTTTGAACGCTGATTACAGATCTGCTAGGAAGATAGCAGCATAAGCATGATCAAGGAACAAGGATCTAGGTGTGTTTCGCATCTATATTGGTGAAGAGCCTCCCTTGTCGTAGGCCTCCTTGTTGTTGGGCTGAGTTGGGTGTCAACAAATCTCTACCAGCTGTCCAGTCACCAGAATAATGTTGAGCTGTAACTCCGTGCACATTTGAAAAAAAATATGCGGGACAACTTCAATGCTAGAGTTTAGTGTTAATTATACTGTTGCTGAAGTGAAAACAGATGCATTTAGCATCTAACAGTCAATTAGCGTTAACTTAACACAATAACAGTTAGTTTTTGTTTTAGCAATACATGAAGGAAGATAAAATAATCAAGTAAACATATCTTGGGTAATCATGCTGCCTTGGACATACCTAGCCTAACCAGAGTCTATATTTTACTTCTTAATTTAAAATACACTTCACGCTGCATTTAATTGTTTCCAAAACAGTTGACAAAAAATATAATCATATATAAACATAAACTAGAAAAAATATCATATTTCAATACTTATAAATTATCACTCATATACATTCCGAATAGCTGGAGTGTGAACAAAAGAGCAAATGTAAATTAAAACCAACAAACACGTGTACATAGATAAATTGGGACCTATAAACATAATTACTTTTTAGCCTACTTTCTGAAGGAATGTGAATATATATGAGATCAACTTCTCACCCATGTGTCGCTTTGTGTGCGCGTGTATGTTGGGAGTGTGTGTGTTTTCTCTTTAAAAACTTCAGAAATCGTGGACCGAATTCAAACTTGGTACACATCTACTACTAAGTAGGCTAAGGCGATTTCAATACAGTGTGTTTGGTTCAAGCCATATTCATTATATCAAAATGGCAGCTATTTGTTTTTTATCAAGTGGTATACCTGAAGAACTATTTTCAGAATCTAATGAGTTCCGGTATCCTGCATATTAAGTAAGGGAAAGTACTGTAGATTATTACAATTCCTGCCATTATCATAGTTACACAAGGGCATCCTTTGAAAAATTTGTTGATCAAAAGAAATACTTAAAAGAATTATAATCAGAATTTCAAATAAAACTTCTTTATTTTCTTAGATGTGTGTGCTCTTTTTTATCACAAATAAAATCTGAGACACATTTTCTCATAGTTTCTTCAGACCAGATACACATTCATTACTAAGTAAGTCAACCTGAATTTAACATTTATTGATGCTATGTATAGTAAGGTAGGCCTACACCCCTTATTCTGGAGATTTCAATACATGAAACCATAAATAATAATTCATGTATGTAAAGAATTACAGTACCTATGGAAAACTAGTTGAGTGTTTACACACGTTATGTAAATTTGATTTAACTATTCAATATTGTTGTAGGCACATATCGCTAGAAGGTAGCAAGAGAATGTAGGCTCTATTATTTCGTACTTCTAGATGCACGTAACCAATTTTAACTTTTAGGGCTCATTTGCGTCAAGATTGAGGGGGATAGGCTCATTAGTTATGCTAGTTAACTTCTTTTTTTACATCATTATGACAATATCCATGATAAACTTTGAGAATAATGCAAGGTTATGAAAAACTCTATTTAGAAAGCATTATTTTCCTTCAGAACTACAAACTATTATAAACGAGTTTATATAACCTAAAATTTGGCATCCAATATTGTAAACAGCTATTCACAAGCAGATTGGGACAAACAATTTGGCATTCAGTATTACAAATAACTATGCACAAGCTCAAATGGCCCGATATGTTTACATTCACCACTACAAATAATTACGCACAAGCTAGAAGAAAACGGACAATCTGACACAAATACATCAATCTGTGAAGAAGCATAATTATATTCCTACCATATTTTCTGTACTTTTTTTGTGCAACCATCAAATTGTCGTTAGTTGCCAAGAACGCACTTGTTTAGAAAAATTTTTGTGTTAACAAGTATGTAAAATATATAAACATCCGTAGCCTATTTTTGTATGCCATCACAAGGAAACAATACTGGGCATTTACAATTAAATTAAAATAAATTAATGTAAGTGCAAAATTTTGAGTGGCATAATTTATCTTTTCCTATGATAACTAACCTGGCTACCAAACCGGTTTATTCTGGTGTCCTATATAATTTTCAGATTATCTTTTAACATTGAGAAGAAAATCATTTCATACTGAATTTTAGTACCTACAAAACTGACATTCATATTAAATATTCAAATATCGACATAACTTAGAAAATAACTCCCAACGCAATTTTCTAAACTATTTCTGGAAAATGTTTCCAATGTCTACAGAATGAAACAAAGAACATAAAGCAAGTTGAACCTACACAAATGTGATAAAATATGAAAAATTGGCTTACCTATTGTAGCAGTACCGTTTTTTCCCACTATTAAATGTCTGTCACAGTCAAACCTAAAAATGTAAAGTATAATAGTGCACTCTATCACAATAGCAGCCACATACTAAAATACTAAAACACCTAAATGCTTGATATTTTAAATTACTGTGTGCCAGAGTCAGTAAAGAACCTAGGAAACAGTATGAATAAATTAAACATTTAAATATGTTTGGAAACCATTTATTAGTTTCGTAAAGTAAAGTAAAATTCCATTGATAGCAACATTGTCCGGCCACGATTCCCAAGTGCAAAACTCAGAGAGACCTTGTCAGGGATCGAACACTAGAACGTCTTAGTAGGCGGAGAGCGTTCCAGCCTCTTTCCACCCTGACCAACTCCCAACTTTTCCGTAGGTCTGTGAGTCGTGCTGCCAACTGAGATTAAACATGTTATTTTTTGCAACCGTTGTGATTGGTGAGTAAACACAGTGTGTTTTCGTACATTGTTGCCAGTTATCGTAACCAGATCAGACACTGTTCGTGTGAATGAAAACAACAAAGCAGTTTTGATAACAATTAAATCAATTTTAGAATCAAAACTGATGTAAATGTTATGTCGTATATGATTGTTAAATTTCTATCCACGCCACTGGCACGGATGGCAGCAGCACTGAGAAACTGAATAACTTATCTACATTCTACAGACTGAGACTACGCTCATGCGGATGCTAAAGCCAACAGGCTTTCTAGTCCATCGTGACAGTGATATTGTTTGTAGGGGAAGTGCTGAAAGTGAGTTTAAAACATATTAAAACCACATTTAAGTAACCGCAGCAGCTTTCGTAACTTGTTGGACGAACGTTACTTGGATTACTATTTGTACGCCTCAAGATTACATTTTTCCTATCCCAGACTAACACCTTACAATGCATTTTTCAGGGATTCCTGAAGCTTAGAAAACCATTAGGGAATTATTCAAAAATATTTTTTTTTACAAATTACGACTATAAGGAACAAAACTAAATTTCTAAGCAAACTATTTTTTCTTGCAGTAACACACTGTAAAATTACTTTCAATAAAAGCAATTTTCTTTTCCTCAAGATTTTTTTATTCCACTCGCCTCAGTTACAGCAGATCAGATCCTGAACAGAATCTGTTCGAGCAGCTTGTTATCTTCTGAGGAAACCCTGAACTTCCAGGAGGTGGCCATTCCTGATGTCCAGACAACTCCTGTCATTGTTTGCGTTGAAAACTGTGTTTTTGTGGAAATATTAAATTTACTACTGTATTAATTGCTGTGAAAAAAAATCATGAACATTAACAACTATAATGCGGACAAAGTTACGTAGCAATTTTGCAAAAAAAAATGCCTACAATGGCCACAAAAAATAATTTTCACGTGCCGGCGATGTAGTGCAATAAGATAAGCATTGGGTAGAATAGTTTCATTTCAATTTCAAAGGTTTTCATTGCAACCATAAGTCCAGAGTCTTTTAAATAATTACACTCATAGAGATAAATCTATGGTAACAAAGTTACGTACGGATTTTGCAATATTGGCGTGGGTTTGGATTTTAAAAAATATTTTTGCGAGAGCTGTAGAAACTCGCACCCTCGCCCTTAATGACACGTGTCAGTATTCCTTGTTAAATATTCCAGTTGTTAAATGTAAAGCCATTGCTGGTAAGAAGTTGGAATTGTTTCTCACACTGTTGTTTCACTGTTCATCAGTGATAAACTGTAACTGCTGCCGATTGACAGACTTGGTGTGTTTGGCTGCAGGCAGTGCATGGCTCGTCCGATTATTCAAATTGGGTCAATTCTACATATGTTGCAATTATCAGGAATGTAACCCTAATGTAAACTGGCTATTTACTGTGTTTTAACTCATCTGGGTCCAGCCTGTGTCCAACTTCAAATTCTCGTCTTTGAGTCACAACATTGCTATCGGATTCCGTCACGATTGATTCGTTGGTTTGTGAAGTGACTGAATCCATTTGATGAGATTGTAAAATTACATTTTTTACCTTTAACTATCTGGTGTTTGAAATATTTCAAGAAATTTTGTGGCGATTAGTTATGAAATTATGACCTGAAAAATCTCGTAGTGATCTTACACCAAGATGACAATAATTCCTGGACAAAGTTAGCGCAATGGTTGCTCATGGATGCAAATTAACGAAGGTCGGGACAACCTTGCCTCGTCCCAATCAGGTAATTGTGAGAGTCACCGATGCCCATTCTTACAATGTAAAAAATAACAAAAAATGTATTATCGAACCAAGGGAACCAAAATTACGAAGTACAACTGAGCCTAGCTATGTTAAAACATTCAACACCAGTTTAGAAACTTCTAGAAGCACAGCCTGTAACAAAATATTTACACAAACTCTAAAAGCTAACTTATATTACTCACAACTAATAAATATGTTGAAATTTACACAGTGAACCAATATAGAAAGGAAATATTAACTGTTCCTAAGTATTTTTAGAAGATTTTTTTCTGTTGTTAAAAGTAGATATTGTAATACTGAGAAAAATTTAAATGTTATACAGGACACCATCTACTATTAATGTTTTAAGTGACTGAACTATTTTCTAACTAGTTTTGATAAAATAAGACTGCAACTTTCACCTGTTTCACTATTTGGAAATATTTGTAGAGAAACTATATGTACATGTACAACTGGCTTATTATTATTGAAAAATTAATATACCAGTATTTACCCATGTAGCACCCACACATTTTTTTCTTAAAAGCATAATCGAAAAGTCGAATTGCAGGTTAAACACGAAAATTAAAATATGTGCATGAATAAGGAGTGGAACAGTTGGATTTATCCTACATAACAGATTGCTGGAAATACTTATCACAATAGAATTATAAGTATCAAACCCGTTTATGTCAAATTGTAGCATGTAAACAGTAAATACACAATACCAATATTACTGTGGCGACGCCCGTGCGTACATCTTGTGGCGACTATCGGCCTGCAGTGCCGTGCCGAGTTCACGACGCGCGGGACCCGGGCCGTGTCGAACTCGCGTCGTGCGGGGACCCGGACCGTACCGAACTCGCGGCGCGCAGGGACCCGGCCGTACCGAGCAGCCAGTATGCTGATGAGCGAGCACTCGCAGCGCGGCGTGTGTCGGTGCCGAGAACAAAGACAAAGATAGTGTTTAAATACTCCGGTAGGAAGCGCCACAGTACAGCGCGCTCTCGACTGACAGCTGCCCCTGCGATAGTATTGTCAGACGTACCATGTTCGTAGTACTTGTAGTACCATTATTTGACCTGCTGTACCATGACAAGGCTGTGGGTACGCAAATGTACCATAATCTGACTACCTATTGAATTTCTGGCGATTTTCGTTGTAATGTATGTATACTCGAAGACTCGCCGTGACGTATCTGCTCTCAAAATTCACTGCTACTGATAAAAACATGTCCTAATTGTCATATTCTCATTTCATAATGCCGCCTGTCAGCACATATGTACACTTATCTGTAATGTAATACCCCGACTACGACGGTGATGGGGAATTGGGGGATTGTCTGTGCCATATCATATGACGGAGGTACTGTTACTTCCTTTGTTTATTGCGGGGAGGAGAGGGAGGAATCGCGAGAAAGCTTGCAACATGTATCACGCAGTTGTCACGCCGCGCTGGCCCTTTTGACAGAGACCTCTTAACAAATGTTAAAAAGTTTGAATTATACTGGAGAGGTTTGTGCTGCTAGTTAACATTTTTTAGTGTTGTTTTTGAGGTAATGTTGTATTAATATATACTGAGTTAGTGTGGAAAAGACGCTGATGATCCTGGAGTACATTCGCCTGCCAAGGAAAAAATGTGTTCTCAAAGTGGATAAAAAAAACGTGTTCAGAAATATCGTTCGGATCGGGAAAAAGGGGATGACTACAAGCTCTGGGTGAATCCAGAACTAGGAGACTGTTCTAAGCAAAATGTGTAATGTTGTAATGAAAACTGACATATCCGTTTTAAAATTCCATGGAAACACTGGCAAATATTTGAAATCAATCAAAGGGGATGCGAACACGAAATTTTGTGATTTTCAAAGCGTGATCTATTTTCTTCTGTACGTACTTAACACCAGTAGTGTAAAATTTAAAAAAAAAAATGCTCTTGAGTAATAAAAAATTTGTAAACGAAATGGTAATTTTTTACATTTGTTATAAACGTACCATGTTTTGAGCCAACGTACCATAATTTTGATTGCTCCATACCATAACAGAAAACTGACAGCGCTGCGAAGCATTCGCGTGCCTTCCACTCGGCACCAATGAAGCCTCAAAAGGGCTTAAGCCCGTGCTACATTGACAGTAAAGTTGCCGTATAGAAATAACAGTTACCGCACCGTAAGAAATAGACATGTTTCTATCCCTGTTACTGTTTTACGGCGGCTATGTAGCGGTACGGTGTGTTGTAGCATGCATCTCTCAAAAGTGTTTGTTCAATTTTTACGGTTATTTCTTACGGCGATTCTAACACGGCCTTTATGCGCGCTGGTGCACTTTCTGGTCAACCATGACTATAACCAAGGCTCTTACCGTCGGTACTTTTGGCGCCAGAAAGTGCTAGTAACATGTTCTTCGCTTTTCACAAACGACCACACCAGCACACAACAGTGAAGTGCCTGGCACTCACAGCTATAGGGAAATCACGCACTGCTACTTACAAGTCGTACACGCGCCGCGCCGCCAGTTCAGTGTTTTGCAACTATTCAGTCGAGGTGCACTTGTTTTTAGGATACACCCAACGAGTTATTGGAACATCGGTTCCCGGTCTCTTGTGACTGCACGGCCTCGGATGGCATATGAGGATTCGGCGGCGGCGGCATTCGCATGACACTGCCGCGCACCGTTCGCCAGCGATCAGTATTGTTTGAAAGTCTTCCGACGCGTGAAGGGTCAGGGTCAAGCAGTGCTGCGCACTATTTATATTACTGGAGATTCACTTGAGACGTAGTCTGCATATCTTATTCAGTTATTATTTAATTTCATTTAATTAAGTATTTGAAAAAAAAATGACTTTAAATTGGAACTCTATACTGAAAAAAACTCTTAGGAGTATGTTTAAAATGTAGGGTGCTGGTACCCTTGCTGCATGCGGGAGGCTGGTACATGGGTTAATACTTAAACTTTAACTTTGTGAGTGTATTTGTAGCCACGAATGTGAGACGTAGTTTGCTCGCATTATGGCGGCGCGCATGAAACATAAATACCCGTTTTTCTTATTTACTCGCTTAATCGCCGCGTTTTCGTGGCCAAATTTTTTACCTCTTAAACAATGTGGGGTGCGGCCATTGAGGTGCTTAAAAATTCTTTTGAGATTTATTTCGGTGTAAAACAAAATGTAAATATATACATTTTATCATAATTTATCGTCTATAGCGTAATATTTCTGGGATCCACAGTAAACATAATGAAGAGGAAGAATCTTGTTAATCCATTCATGTGCGTAACTAACTATAAAATATCGTACTATATCCGTCTGTCCGTTTCAACCGTTAAATATCTGTTAAAACGGATATAATCAGTTAAAACAGCAGACCTAACAGATTCCTGACATGCGAACCCATTAATAAGGTGTCCAGTGCAGGCAAGTAAGTGCAGGGAGGGGAGAGTATGAGTGTATGGAGAGACACAACAGAATCAAAGATGGAGGACTGTTGTACATTTCTATTTATTTTCACAGTCACACAAACCAGAGAACTCAAACTCAGCCAAGGATGGCCAGGTCTAATTCTTGTAGGGGTGTCATTTGGTCACACTGTTATGTTTTCCTCACATCTTTAAATGTACTGTGCTGTTCAAAATAAATGAGTGCACTCGTGGAGCCAAAAATATTTCTAAGTCCTGTTTGAGTATGCTCGGCGTGTTCTGCAGATAAACTAACTCACAGGTGCCAATCATACATGTGAAGCCGGTACGTTTTCCAGTTCACAAAATAAAAGTCCTTGGAGGAAAAAGTACACAACTAACGAAGTTGTAAATGTTGGCGTGCAGCTCATTTGTTGCACTTATTTAACAGTATTTGCGGAATTTCCTGCATATTGTGGAACACAATAAACAAAGAGAATATACAGGACAGTGGATTCTAACATGCTAGGCACTGAATTTGCTAAATATTCCATTCTTTTTGTGAAGGTAATTTCATTGTTACACCTTCAAAAACAGTGTTACCGAAAGGGAAAGTGAGTTGTTTTTGGGTCCTGAGCATGCATCAAAATGTAACATAATTGGAGAACAATGTTAACTTTTAACATAATGATATATTATCTGCAAGCATATTATTCATTTACATTCTGTCATTTTGTATTTTTCTATTAAAATGTCTGATCTTATACATTATGATTTAAACTGCTATGTTTGAGAGTAGCATTAGAGAACAACCTCAAAAATAAAATCTTTGTCGAAATCATTATCGTCGTTGACAAAATATTCTTTGCTACTTTCCATACCTGCACATTTCCCGTCAAAAGTACGACTCAAAATATACAACTTTGCGATCAGAAAACGGAAATATATTTTACGTAATTACATAGCGCCTTAGTTAATCCTGTAAATGCAATTTTTTTTTAGTAAATGTCAATCACAGTTAGGTGTATAATATATGATTAAAAGCATCCTTCTCTGACTTAATATGCTATGATATAAAAATACTACTCTTCTTACTTTGTTAGGGCTAAAAAGAGACCTAAAAATTACACAGTTTCAGTAAACTGCACATTTCACTGCACAGTGGTTGTGTGTTGTAGCCTTCTTGAATTGTCATTAAGTACTACGATTTGGAGTACCAAATATGAGTTTTCCTATTTCGCATAGGAATTATGTATTTTTTCTTTTGCTATTTATTTAGTTTTATAACAGAAGAAACAGAATGTATAAACATATTTGCAACTTATTCTGTCTGTTATAAATTCGTAACACTTCTGGTTTGTCCCAGTAATATGTTTTAAGGCACATTTATTTTGCCCGACAAATTATCATTCCAGTTCTGTGGGTGAAGCCACGTAGTGTAGTAAACCTATCGAAAATTATTTATCACAAGTCAGCAAAAAATTTTTAATGTAGCCAACTTTCGCATACACATGCAGTGAAATAAAAGCGACGGGGAATTAAAATGATGAGATACCAGCTGAAAGTGTTGTTGAGTTGTTGATTTTCTTTGTTGAGTTTCGTATGTATGGACACTAGAATATGAATATAAATACGTTACAACGTATTTGTAATTACATATGTTATGTACCATGTTATGATATTGGCAGTAGTGTGTGCGAGGAGCAAGTAACTGTGATGGCGCGAAACGAGCTAAGGTGCGGTTGCCTCGACTCGCTTGATACCACCTCGATCAGGACCATGTCAGGCTGTCTGACAGTGACGTGCAAATATTGTAGACACTACATTGGCGATGAGGATGGGATGAACCCACGCGTGCAAAGCACATTGGATTAGCATGCAGCATCAGTAACAAGTCCTTCCGCAGTTCTGGAGGAATCACCACTCTGCTCCCCCATAAGATGCAGTCTTTATAGATTGACAATTCATCTCGTCTGGTCCAATATGGCCTGAGCTCCTCTGTGACTGCCCCACTCCTTGCCCAACCTAAAGTGCAATTTTGCTTGACTACAGACAGCACAGAATCTGCTTCCGTCAAAGCTGCGATTCTTGGGGGCTTGACTGGGGGGTCGGGCAGTACCTCTAACATTAACACATCCCCTGCTAATCGAACTGCTTGTTCTTGGACTATGACGGGCAGTCTGCTTAAGACATCTGCATGTCCGATGCTTGGCCCAGGCCGATATTCGATCTTGTAGTTAAACATAGATAACAACAGACTCCACCGCAGTAACCGGGGGGATAGAATGTCTGGAGTTTGCCTGTTGGGGTCCAGCAATCGCAACAGGGGCTGATGGTCTATGATAATTATGAAAGGTCTAGCCGTAACGTACTGCCTGAACTTGATTACATCGAACATAATGGCTAAGGCCTCCTTGTTTATTTGTGCGTAGTTTCTTTCATGCTTGTGTAGTGTCCATGAACCAAATGCGATAGCTCTTTCACTTCCATCAACTTCCACGTGAGCCAGAACTGCCCCAAGCCTATACTCTGAGGCATCACAAGTCAAGGTTACCGGCTTCGATACACTGTAATGTGCTAAAATGGCATCTGACTGAAGCAGCCCTTTTACTGCATCAAACGTCCTGTCATGAGTTACCGTCCACTCCCACTGCTGACCCTTGTCGAGTAGGCGGTGAAGTGATTCAGCTACACTAGCCTTGTCATGCAGAAACCTATCGTACAAATTAAGCAGCCCTAAAAAGGCCTGCAGCTCTTTCTTACAAGTGAGGGTTGGAGCATGGTGAATGGCATCCACTTTGGTCTGTGTCTGGTGTGTTCCAGCACTGTCCACCAGGTACCCCAAAAACTTGACTGATGATGCAGCGAAGAGACACTTTCCCTCTTTTAGCCGTAACCCTGCCCTTTCGATACAACCAAGAACGTGATTAACTCGCTGCCAGTGCTGCTCTACAGTCGTGCCCATGACCAGTATGTTGTCCAGCAAGACGAAAACTCCTTCAATGCCTGCATGCAAGGTTTCTATCAGCCTTTGAAAAACCGCTGTAGCACACTTGATGCCAAACGGCAAGTGTTTCACTCTATATAACCCCTTTGTGGTGTTTACTGTTAGCAAGTCTGCAGTACCTTCATCTACTGCCACCTGCAAATAGGCATCTGCATGGTCCTATTTGGTGAACACCTTGAAATTCCACAAATGTGACCAATAGTCGGGGGAGTCGATTGCGGAATATGTGGTCAGGCTGCGGCGCCTGTCAGCCCATTGTAACTTCACTGACCTGAACAGAATGTTGCGTGATCGGTTAGTGTGCGGGGTGCGCGACAAGTCCTTGCAACATCCTATGCTGGCCAAGGAAACCTTGTCATTTCAGTCTGCCCTAGACATGGCCACTGCTGCCGAAACAACTACACAGAGTGTCGGCGACCTGAAAGGAGAAGTATGTGAAATGGCAGAAGCAGTACACAAGGTAAGCTTTGGTGTTCCCAGATGTCATGCTGTGTCGCGGAACACAATGACCTGGGGTACAGTTCCAGCTTCGCGGAAGCAGATACAAGAACCACCACTCTGTTGCCGCTGTAATGGTCCTCACAGTGCAGAGAGTTGCAAACATCGCTCCACAAGGTGCAATTACTGCTCCAAGCAAGGACACCTTGAGCGAGCGTGTATCTCCAAATACCCGGAAGGGACTAACGTCACCGTCATCTTCCAATGCAATGGTGAGCTCTCCCATGGCTGGATGTGTTAAGGTGCAGTGTAACGCAGAAGCATACGACTGCACTTGATACAGGCTGTACGAGGCTGTGTCCTCTCCAGATGAGTCCCTCCGTTCTGTCACGTGAAGGGCTCCACGCATTGCCTGGTGGTGTCTCGGTCCCATGTGCGATCGTTTCGATTTGGCCCCCAATAAAAGTGAAGTGGATAGTTTATTATGTTGGAAATTATGGCTAGGAAATTAGTGATAATAAAATCATTTGCAGCACTAGTTAATGAAGTAATTATATAAATGCTGGAACTAAAGATATATTGGTTTTCCACTGGTTGGAGGTACCACTAGATGTAGGAAAATGTTTCAGGATAGATTCCTTCTAAATCTCTGGACGAGCACTAGAGTTCTTTACATCGTCAGAGTAGGACTGAAAGTTATAGCAGAAAAGAACAGTGGTTTAATAGTTTCGGAGGGATTTAAAATTAATTTCAGAGAATCTTTTTAACATGTAAAGCATCATTTCAAATTAATTTTATTATAATCAATTGAAAAAGTGTTTAAGGCTACTTTAAGCTAGAATTTTTACAGTGTCTTCCACAACTTACGCAAATACAAATACTGTATCTTACAGTCAGCGTCGGAACAGAAGAGTGTAATGCTGAGCCGAATATTGCCCAATTTACTCATTTAGGCTTAAGGCCTTTTTTGCTGCACTCCCTTCAGACTTAACCAAAACCTCATTTTGTGTAAACACAGAGCAAGAAACTAGAAAGTTAATATATGCTTATAGCCATTAGTGAAATCGGGTTATTTTGTGCCATTCTTAAGCAAGAAAACAATCCATTAAGTTTAAGAACGTTCTATTCACAAACTAAACAAATTTTACACGCCCTTTACAGTTTATGAATTACGACTCAATATTACCAAATTACAGCTCTTTCAAAGGCAATTCCCCCTTTTGCCTTCTAATTACATAAAAGAACATCGCACACATTCACTCTCCTCCACTTCCATGCTTCCATTCAAATACACGCATCTCGCAACGCCTCGTTAATCCACTATACATTCCCATGACCAAATTGAATGGGCCAATCAATCCTTCTTGAACTCTATCGCATGCAGCATTACCTTTTCCGAACCCACAAAAGTGTGTTCGCCATAAATGAGCGGGCCTTCCTAAAGTCTCTGACAACACCTAGGAGTACTGCAATCCACACTGGAATGTACCTTGTGACATCGACTAAAAATGATGGTAGTTTAACCAAACTTACCAGGCCTTCAGAACTTGCCTTACACATGGATATAAAATACACCAATAAAATCTGGGTTGCGTCTTTGTACTCTCGCACACTCGGCGAACAAAGAAGTACACTCTGCTTCCGTCATGATGTCAATACATTCCTTTATCGACTGACCACTGAACTAAGATGTGGGCACCTTCACGCCCGACCGAAGAGTGAGTATCGGCATCCAATGCCCTTCTCAACTCGTCTCGCTGACAAAAGCGCACCTACCGTCGGCTGTCAGAACTAGACACTCTCCTCCTTCCCCAGGCCTACCTCTTCATGGCCAGTGGAGTGATGTGTCTGAAGTCGAACTGGGGAGGCCTAGCACCGGCGACCGGGGTTTTCATTAACACTCAAAAGGAAAAAGTGAAGTACCAGACTTAGGGCCGTATCTATAAACAGCTTTCGAATGACAACCAACTGTTATCCCCTTAGAGAAAGCATTGGTGAGCAGTTGGTCGTCATTCGAAAGAGGTCTATAGATTTGGCCCTTAGACTCCTATCCCTTCTAACATTATCAAGGCTTTAAGGCGAGGACCGCTCAATGCGACCATTAGTTTCTTTTCAATATCATGTTGTGCAAAACACGTTGACTTTTCTAAATATGCTGTGACCTGGTATAAAAGAATTGCATAGAAGGCCATTCGCAGTAAACACTAGGGTGCCATAGAAATGTTCTAGGTAATAAGTACACTTATTTATTTCCTTTATATTAAATGTGATTAAGTCGTTCTATTTACTCTACTAATCCGAAACTTCCAAACGAACGATCAAGTATTTTTGTCATTCATTGTGAATTTCCAACGTTTAGACCGGTATAGACCTATTTGAGCTGTCATTCACTCAGATGCCAGCTTGCTGGCACGGTGCTGCAACAAACCATTTTATGCCTCCTAGGTCCCTACTCACTCCAACATTCACGGCATCAATTACGAAGTGAAGTACAGGTACTTCTGTTCACATACTCGTATAATAGATATATGTTAGTAACATATTTAAAGATATTACAACTGTTTGGCCAAAGGTGTTCATTGTGATAAAGTTGTACGTAACATATAAACAACAGTATTTAAGTTATTTATGTTCAAACGATATAAAGATTGTATGTACACTCCTTAAATTAAACTCTTTAATTTATTACACTTCACAGCTTTACCTCTTTCCCGATCAAGTCAACCAGGGGTGCTGGAACTAGGGGGACACGGGTACAATGTACCTCCCTGGCTTCTACCAGGAGGGGGCAGAGGGGGCAATGGGACTTTTTATGTAGAATGAGCTACTTATTTGACATTTTAATTTATTTTCATCACTAAGGAGTCTTCCCATCAGTGGGTATTTCTCATACATTATGTACATTAAAAATAATACATTAATAGGACTGCTGAGATTCCTGAAAAAGTGGGCTACTGGCAAATTGATATTTTGGCGAAGGTTCTTCAGAAAAGACGCCAGTTCTTTCTCATTAGGTAGTAAATCTTTCTAAAAAAAAATGAAAAGAGCTGAGAGGACCTTGTCCTGCACCTCCGTGGTTCAAACATTCTGTCCCTCCGTCCCTAAGGACGGTTTTATTCTACCGAAGGAGGGGGAGGGATTGAGGCGAGGAGAGACAACTTCCTACTGTTCGTTGCGGAGGTAGTTGGGGGCGTTAGGGTCTTCCCTCATTTTTTTTGTTTACTGTTATTTTATGGCTTGAACAAAAATGACTGAATCACATGTGCATCCTAAACAGCTATCCAGAATTGGTAGATAATATTAATTTAAAGAAAATTATTAGAGAATTCATAGGTAGAAACACTTTTAGGTGTCAAGTATTTGGAAAGTTACCTGAGCTGTCTAGGTCCTGAGTTTTAACCACAGTAGCTGTAATATGTAAAACACAATGTTGCTTTTTAGTGATTAAATTATTTGTGAAATTTACTTAAGCCGTCAATTTGAACCGATTGTGTGAACAGCAGAGAATATAATTTGTAGAAACCAATTTACTTTTCAGAAATGGTAAATTTTTCCTTGTAAATAGTTGGTGTTAAATGTGTTTTAGAAATTTGTCGTAGAAGTTCTTGTTAAAATTATTTGCAACAGTGGATGTTGTATATGAATACAATTTTACCATTCAGTTATTTTTATTTGGAATGAACTGTTGGGTGTTCCATTAAATGTTTGAAAAAAATCTGTTAAAACACTGAAATTGTTGTGTTTTATGGTTTATGTTGTTACTATATTTTTATATTTTATGTTATAACCAGACAACATTTATGTTTGTACTAAGCGTGCATGTTTATTTACTGTCTTAATGATGTTGATATAACTGTACTGCAAGAGTTATGAATGCTACACAGCATTTTAAGATTACAGATCAGTGTTTAGCATATTAAAAATGCAGTGTAATATTTATGTTTTATGTCTATAATAAGAACCTCACCTTTTCTTAGGGCTTGTTTCATACCCACGAAGCGTAAAAGATTTATTCTCATTTAACGGTTATATAATCTTGAATACAGAAGTGTAGAAATTGGTTTTGTATTAATTTTTTCGTCAGTATTTAATTAATTTTTTCGTCAGTATTTACTATTAACAAAAATATACATGGGCGATGGATCAACTTAACATACAAAATTTCTCTGCTGTTTGGTATATAAATTACAACCCATTAAATGTTGGAATTTCGTTTACAGTAAATATTTCTAAATTAGCCAGTGATGCACGACACATTTTTCGACCTCTTATACAATCACCAACCATTTCCAAAAGTCTGTATGTGGTTGGTTTTTAAAAATAAAAATGTAATCTGAAACCAGCATAGTTGTGTTCATTGAAAAAATCATTCCATTCACCATTAGGGGATGTAGAAATGGTTTGTTAAATTCGTGGTGCTGAGAAAAGATTATTAAAGGTCTGTTACATGTATGAATACATCAGAAATTATGTACAAAATGTGAAACATTTTTAAAACAATCTTGCAGTGTAAATAAGTCGAGACACTGCTAATTTTTACTTTTTTGTAATACCATCTGACTACTGATTTTCAAAAACATTGAAATGATTGGATAAGAGCTATAATAAAATTGCTTTGTCGTTGTTTACTTTTTTGTTGCAAAAAGTTTGGGTTTCGTTGTTGTTTCCCATTAAAAAATGTGTCAAATAACATCATACACTCTACGTCGTGGTCGAATTGGAGTGAAGTGAGAGATTTTGGTCAGCGCTTAACAGCGAGGTCTTTAGCGCTGGTGAGAGGTGATATGAGGTGAATATGGAGTGGTGCCGAATGAAGGGGAGGGGGAAACTGGAGATCCCAGAGAAAACCCACCGACCAACCGCATCGTTCGGGACGATTCTCATATGCGAAAATCCGGGGTCTGACCTCTCCGGGAATCGAACCCGAATCGCCTTGGTGGAAGGCGTGAGGTCTGACCCACCCCTCGGCCAACCCCAACTATGGTTTCCTATCCACAAAAAAAATTATACAATCATTTTACAGCAAAATCTTGTGTTCTATAAGGCTTGAAAGGTTTTTAAACGTATTTAAAAAACATTCTGGGCAGGCTAACTTGCAAAGAGTTTGGGTACATATCTTGTGTTTTTCTTGAAATAGTTAGATTATTGACTGTATCAAACTTTATCCTTCGATAAAATTGAAATATTTCTACCAGTAAAACTGCTAAAATAGCCCCAATTTGCTTCTTAAAATCAAAATTTTCCTGAATTCGGGATGGGTGATAACTTTGCCCTGGTGCCCCCCTGAACCAAAATCGTTCCGGCGCCCCTGAAGTCAACCATGTAGGTTGCTTTCATTTATTTTTCTCGGCCCACTTTCGACAACTTAATATGAAAATACCAGCTGACCAGCGCATTGAGCGAATACGGTGCTTACACAGTAAATTAAATTGAATAACTGTGCATACATATTTATTTTTGACGCCGCGTGGTAGCAAAAGCACAATACGAGAGATGTAAGTGAAAGGGCAAATTTTTTAAATTAGCTCGTTTTCTAATCTGGTATTCCGGGCAGCTTGAGTGGTCAGTGCTTCCTAGAATTCAAATGATCAAAACAGTTTCTGTGACCAAAATGCTGCTTTGAAACCAACTTTTATCATACCCAATCCTTAAAAGTACTGTAAATTGCTTTACATTTGTGTTCGTTCATGTCCATATCAAGTGAACAAATTTGGATGATTTATAACAGTTTTGGTCTTGAGAGCAGGTGTGGGATGTTGTTAGGTGGGTATAAAGCCATTTGGGAATGCACAGGAAGAGAAAATGTAATCGAAAACCCAGTGACCAGTGTCATTTTTAAACACAATATTCAAATTTGAAAATCTGTGCCCTATGTTGATCCCGATTCTTTTTTGGGCAGGATGCTACAAATTAAATCAAAGTATTTTTTTTGACAGAATTTAAACAAATTTTTAGAACAAACATTCGACAGTGTACCAAGTTTTGCATTCCCTACTTACTAGCAAATATTTTAAGCTTGAATGTGAAGCATATTGATTTTACAAGAACCTTTTAACTTTGTTTGATCTAGTTTTAACTCTAATCTTTAACTTTAAATGCCCGAAATAATAGTGTTTGTCAATTAAACAGAGACTACGGCGTCATGTTTATGGCAGGCTGGTATTCGCGACACTACTGTACGGTATATTGATGCCAGTCTTAAGTTAAAAGTGTTGTTCAACAGATGCTCAAAACTGGTCACCAATAAAAGTTTATTTAAAATTTATTATATAATGTTTAAATAATCTTATTTAAAACAACAAAACAAAAAATCATTGTGATCATACAATAAAATCTTCCATTAAATTTGATAATATTGGTTTGTGATTTTCTTCTAAATACGAACAGTGGTCTAGTAGACTCTATATTCCAATGTCAACAATTTTATGCTTAGAAATAAATGTGATTGTCCATTTATATGTTAACTATCAGTACGTCCGTGGCTTCACTCGCGTGTATTTCTCAGAACTGATACCTCTTTGTACACCAGATAGGTAGTTCAGTCAACAAGCATTAGAATGACAAATATGCTAATTGAGTTAACTCTGCAGCAGTATAAGTAGCTATAGCAATCCACGTGAAAAGCAGTCTTAAGATTGTCCCTGCCAGTAACAGCGACTGTTCCTTATCTATAGTCACAGCAAAGTTGACGTTGTGAGGTAATTACAGACTGTTAAATATAAGAGAGTAATTGAATGAAATATGTAGTTTACGTGGTAGTAAGACTGATTTCCCTCGAGCACAACTATTGGTGATGTTGCCCTCAATAACATATTTATGTTTCAAAACCATCACTTGAAGTTTGGCGTAAAGGAGTTTTGGCTGGGTATTGTTCCGCTGAAATATGAACGTATTTGGTACCCCAACCTAGAGGTTAGTGAAATATGGGCTGATGCTGACGAGGAACATAGTAGACCGCATAATCCATTTTCACAACTTTTGGACTTCATCCGAATTGCACTAATTTTATATTCCTTGCATTTCAGTGTGTTAGACATGCACATTTTCACAGACTTTAAAGAAATTGACACCAGGACCTCCCGAACAATAGATCGGAGTTACAAACAACTAAGCCACATAACGTCGAAGTTATTCATGAAAATTACTTTAAAAAATATATATATTCTGGCTTATAGAGGTTGTACAACTCAACATCTTGATATAACTGTAGAATGAAACTCTTGTATAAGTTATTTCTGACTGGTCGTACTTGCTTTTTAGATCGTGTGCCTTGAAACTTCACAATGTCTTCTTCTTAATGAAGTTATCTTACAAAATAAAAAAGTTGCAATACTTTTTCAAGTATTTACGTAAGCATAATCGTGATGTGAACATCGATTCAATATCTCTACTGGTTAGATAAGTATAATTGTCTGATAGAAAACAAATGTTATGCCTTTTCACACCTTTAGGTATCAAATTTTGTAAAATTTTAATTTCACAACTGAAATATTTGTTTAAGTATCCAGTTGAAGTGAAAATCACGATGATAGCTAATTCAGTAAAAGCAAACGCAATCATTTATTAAAATTCACATATCATCTCTGTACAGTACTGAGAGTTTGGATTTTGAAAAATCTGAAAACCTTTATACTGTCATTTACATAATCATCATCCTGAAGCAACAAAATATCCTGATATCTTTTGATAGGTTCGATATATCGAAGATTTATCTAAAACACATTCGAGGTCTTTTCATCTCCCAAGAAACTGAATTTCGAAATACTCTTCCGTCACATTTTAGACTATTTAACTGGTGCCTCATGGACCTGAAAAAGACGAAAATATTCAGTTGGGTTCAAGAAAATACATTTAATTACTTTTCATCCCTTTTACCTCCTTAGGTGAAGAATTCTGAAAATTTGTGAAATTACTTTTCGGGTATTTCAGTAAGCATCAATCTTAAAAAAAAAAAAAGTCGCTGTGTAAAAATCAATGGAATCAATATATATTGATTGTGAATCAAAAATACACTTAAAAATTTTTGTAACCTCTTGGGGGACGAATTAGGAAAATATATTTTAATAGTATTTGGGATATTTACAAAATCGTCAATTTAAAGCAATGAGCACTATATATCTCAATTGGTTCGATAGATATGGAAGAATAATCTAAAACATATTTTACATATTTTCACCCCCATAATTAAGTAATTTCGAAACGTCTTGGAGTCACGTCATAAGACATTTACATACGTGACTAACTGAAGTAAAATAATGACGATAGTCAATTGTGGTACAGTGATATTGACGACTCACAAAAAAAAAACACATTTTTCCCTTTTTTACCGTTTGGGGGTCGAATTTAAAAAAAATCATAAAACCCCTCTTAGGGTATTTACGTAAGCAAAATTTTAAAGTTGTGACGAGCCAAAGTGGAACTTTTATATATCTCAGTACACTTAATTATGTAATTTGAGAAAAATGGCATTTGTGATTGTAGATACCTCGTGTCGGGTTTCAAATCAACCGTCATGGTACATAGGTACTGGAAATAATTGTAATTTAGTGGTAATATTAGATTTAATTGTTTAGGATTAGTTTAGTAGATAATAGTAAATGGAAATCAAGTGCCTCCGAGTCAGGATAGGGGGTGGTCTGCTGTCACAAAAGGTCTGGGCAGGCCGGCAGACCCCTCCCCCCTCTTTCCATCCATCCCCCCTTCTGCCACAGCACCACTGTAACAACCCGGCAGTGGGGATGAATTTTATTTATTTGAATAATTATCGGTGTCACTATAGTTATAGCTAATCAATAAAAATAATATTTTTGTAATCAGTTAAGGGCATGTCAACAAATGTGTAATAATTAAGCTTTGACACAAATAAACAACGGTCAAGGGTAGCGCAACGTTTTGCTCACGAGGGGCGGAGCTAGGTAGTCCAGGGTTTCCATTGGCTGGAAGGCATGCCCAAGGATTATTGTACACTGGGGACTTTTTCCCGCCAAATGTTAACATGTAGGAGTCGTCGTCGAGATTTTAAGGGAGAAGTAAAGGTGAGCGCGGAAGGAGCTGTTGGCGTCCTATCCGGCCACTTCGTTGAAACATTTCAATTAAAATACTTACGTTAAATATTTGCAAGGGCAAGCATAAGCGTCGTGTACATAATATTCTCTATTTCAGCGGAAGTACAACTAACTCCACCTCTGTGAGCGGCGTGGCGGTACGCGAGACTGATATAGCAATATTTGCCTGAGTTATTATTTCGCATTCCTCGACTCAATAGTGTGTTGCAAAAGGGGACCGTCGCAAAGTGAAAAACAACTCTTTTTCTCCTAAGGATTTGATAGATGTTGATAGTTAAACGAAAACATATTTAAGGTATTTTCACCCTCATAAATGTTGGATTTTGAAAAATTCGCTAATGTGAATTTTTTTTATGTGTGACATATTAAAGTGGAAATGACAATGATAGCCCATCAGGCCCGAGTTCTATCAATGTCTCTTCGGAACACATTTTACCTCTTCACCCCCTTAGAGGTTGAATTTCGAAAAATTCCTTCTTAGTGCTTGCCTACAGCATAAAAGGATATCACACAAAATTTGTATGGTTCTAGGTCAAGTGATTCGAGCTGCAGTTTGATATGTTAGTTAGTCAGTTTTCTCTTTTATATATAGAAATAAATTTGTGTTTTTTTTTATTTTTGTTACAAACAAATGACTAAATGAAATAGAAAATGGAGAACTAATCTCTTGTTGATTTAGCAAAAGAAAAACTAGCTTCTTTTGTACTATAATTGAACTGTAACAGAATATTTCTGCAAAGAAAATAAGCGGAATATGCTACCTATAATGGTTGTTTGTTCCCGAAAAGTGTGACCCATTTAACAGACACGTTTCGTTAATTTAAGCGCATACCGACAGCGCTTTAGTGAAAGCTAACATGAATAAAGGACGTAATCTAGTTCATATAATATTTTAAAAGTTGTATTTACAGTAAACTTTGTGCGTAAGTATCAAAACCACACGTTCGATTCTCGGATGGAGCAAACATATTTTATAATTTTTTTGTCATTTTTTTAAGTTCTTTCGTAATATGCAATATTATAAAACATAACAAGAAACTGTTGCGGTATAGGTGTTTGAAATATAGCCATGGTTTACCTGTATTGTAACTTACAGAATATAATTGTTACTAAAATGGAATATGGTCTCGTTGTTTACGAAATGCATCACTACAGAATAAACAATAAATTGATTTACTTGTATTTTCTAATTAATAATAGTTTTTCAACTGACATTGAAAACATTTTAACGTGGATTTGACAAACGTATGATCATCATATTTCTCTGACAGTCACGGATTTGAGCAATAACAACAAAGTGTCTTGCTACAAAAATTTTTAACAACTTATTTTTTCCCAATAAAAATAAAAAGGTACACATATACTTAATTTTGCACATCATTCTGAAAACGTTCATTGCCACATTCAGCCTTTTTCCTTGCAAGGAACATCAGAATTTTGATGTTCCCAAATAAAACCCCTAGTTCAAGAGAATAATCTTGCTTTATAAAATATATTCAATAATTATTAAGAGAATTTGTTCGGTCTAATGGTTCTAGGCACTCGTAGATTGTAACAAATGAAAAAAGGTGTATTTAAACTCAGATAAGACAACTCTGCTTATAAACACCACAGTAGTTACAATTATCGTTAACGCTGTAAAATATATATTAGCACTTGTCGATAACTCACGCAATCGTAGCAAAACTCTTCAGTTTCGTTTCGTAACATTCATTAGAAAGTAGTTAGGGTGATAAAAATGGGAAAAACAATTATATTATGTTTGTACAAACCATTATTTTATATTTGCATGAAATAATATTAGTTTTACACATGTTATACTTTGTAGTCAAAAACATATCTCAGCCAATTTTCCCATAATGTCATTTCAAAGTCAACATTTGCATGTTTTCCTTTCTTATCCACAGCAAAAACAAATGAACATAACAAAATAAAAAAAACATTGAAACCATATGTTATTGGCTACTATTTGACATATAAATTAATAAAAATCTGTATAAAAAAATTAATTATTGTAATTTCATATTTTTTCCCTACCGTATAATGGATGCATTCGTAATATAACCTAGGTAGTCAAGGTATTGGTTCGGTTTTCCCCTCAAGCAGCTGCAAGGTATTAGTAAAAGAACAGCATGTGAAGAATACTTGTGTGGACAGAAGGGTGCATACAGCAATTTAGACAGACGAAAATGATATTTTATAATAACAGTAATAATAATAATTCAATAGTTTCAAAGTGACTGTTGTGTTCACACATCTGTCAGTACCAAAATCGAACAAAAGTATAGCAGCAGGGTATTTAAAGACGACCTGCAAGTCCGCGCATCCATTGATAATTAGAAACGCTACCTAAGGTGACAGTGGTGCTGAAGTTATAAAACCTGGTGTTGAACAATAGAAAACTGCTTCTCACAGTTTTCAGTATCATGGCAAAGTTTTGGTCCAGATACTACCTAAGATTACAATCAATGTTGTCTGCAGTCAAGAGCGAAACATGACCGGAGTTTGATAATGTATTGGGCAGTCATGTCGTGGTATTCTGTCAGACGCATTATTATTCTTCAATATTTAGTGATCAGGATCATCCGATTGTGCTTTTGTTCCCCACTGAAGATGCCAGTTGAGGTCCGGCATAAAGTTGAATAGGCATATTAACAGTACCACATTAATTTTTTTTTATTTTTTTTTTTTTCAGAATTTGGTATGTAATTATTGCATATCAAGTTATCATATAATTGTATCCATAGATCTTAATTATTTCCTTATGATTTATCAATGTCACAGAGAAAATCATGAAACATTATTTCTTTGTGTACTCGCTATAAAATAATGGTATTTATATTAAAAGAAAAAAATTAGGAGAAAGTAACATTTTGTAACATAGAAGAAAATATATTTTAAATACAAGTTAAACACAGCACGTAAGTAAAAAACTTTGACAAAAGTGTTTCCTACTGTGTTTCTAGCGCAAGTGTAGTAGCATAGTAAATAATTCGTCCAAAATAAATAAACTTATTAGAATACAAATAAATTGCTATCATAAATATATATTAAGGTCAGCATGATACTATTTTATAAATATAATTGATTTTAGGAAATAAAAATATCAAGAAAAATCAATAGTATCATATGTATATTTCTCGCTGTGATGTCCGTTTCCTCTTGTTTAACTTTGAATGAATTTCTCTCTGCCTTTTCCCATCGTTATGCTAGCAAATATAACGAGCCAATAAGAGCACAGAATAGTACCCAAAAATAACACAGCCACAAAGATATGAGGTTCGAAATTAGCAAAGCGGAATGTTACTACACTGTTAAAAAGTTTTTGTACTTTTACAAAGAAAATCCTTGGGAACCCAGTTGCCAAAGAAATTCCTTGTAATACTAAAATGGTTGCCCTTGTAATAATGTACTAATTATATGTTCGTAAAATTACAACGACTAGCCTTGTAGGTGTTCTTTCAACAAGGAAAAAAATTAATTTAAATGTTCATTGTACTTCATAAATAACACTGAAATTATATATCAAATTACTTTTGAATAAGGAACGTATACACAAAATTAATTTGAATAAAATATATATATCTCGGGAGGTGCTAAGTTTCGAACTACCCTTCGCAGCTCAGAATCTACGCTTATTCTTTATTTATTGCATACATTCAATGTACAGTTCAGTAATAATTATTTCTCTTAAAGTACACAATCAATATAAACATTCACTTTATTCCAAAAATTATCTTTTCAGAGGTTGTGATTTTTGTGTAAGTAATTTCCGGCGAATTTAAGATTTTTGTAGGCTACACATTTTTTCAAAGTATTTTTTTTTTTACGAACAAAATCCTTTTAACATTATAAACTAATTATTTTACACTGAAAGTTTTTCAACATTTACAAAAGTTTGTACAACTATGAAGAAGTGCCTTTTCATATTTTACAAAATAATTTACAGTGCAGTACCTGTCTGTATAGGTACAAAGAATTCTATTGTAGTATTACAAAGTTTACCTTTGTAACTTCATAAACTAATGATTTTACAAAGAAAATCTTTGTACTTTTACAAATCCTTGTAAAAGTACATAGAAAAGCCTTGTAAATTAAAAAAAAAAATTAGAGTGTATGGATGAAACGAGTTCATCTCGAATTCTGTGAGAACACATTCGAGACTAGCCAATTTGTAAGAAAGTGTAATTGCGCCCTGTAAAGTGTTCGAGAATACCAATACTCAGATAAACTTGGTTGATAATGGGACTCGCGTAGATAGATGTATATATGTGTAGATATTACTGACTTCTGATTCAATGACCTGGTTAAGCATAAAATTGTCATATGGTCCACAAAGCAGTGTCATAATGGTCCACAAAGCAGAGCATTCCTGGCTCTTATGTAAGCAGTAGATCTGCATCACATTCTGATATGCAGGGGCTAAAACTGTGGCACAAAGCAAACAAATTGCATTTTTACATTCTTCGGTCTGGACATAGAGTCGCTTCTCAGGATTGGTGCGAAACAAAGCATGACACTGGGTAACTGTGATTTCAACTCTTCAAATGCCTTCTGGGCACGTTCGTTCCAGGCGTATTTTCTTTTGACAGACAAGTCAGTGAGAGGGGCAGCGATTGTGGCGAAGTGCAGTATGTAGTTCCTCAACCAGTTCGTTAATCCAGTGAACCGTTGCATTTGTTTCCTGGTCGTCGGAAATTTTTCTGTTGGCAATTTTGTCCAGGTGTTCGGGATGGGCATGGTTACCATCCGGCCGGATCACCTGCCCCAGGAAGTCGACGGAGGTTCTACCAATGTGGCACTTCTGGGGGAGACGTCAAGTTGGTGCACTGCCAATTGTTCTAACATTAAACTCAGATGGCGTACATGGTCCTTTCATGTCCGGGACCAGACAATGACGTCGTCGAGGTACGCTGCGACAAACTCCCCGATGTACCCCTCCAGCACCTGCGCCATCATGTACTAGAAGGTTGAGGGAGCACACTTCAGCCCAAATGGCACTTCCGAAACTGAAAGTGGCGTCCGTCTGGTGTCGTAAATGCTGTCTTCTCACTGTCTTCTTGACTTATCGGTACTTGCCAATAACCTGACTTTAAGTCTAACGTCTAGAACACTCGGCCATCACCCAGTCCTGCCAAGGCCTCATCAACACTGATCCGCGGTGGAGGGGCATTCTCTGTCACCAGGTTCAGCGCACGGAAATCAGCACAAAAGCGCAGTGTCCCATCCTTCTTCGGCACGAGTACAATGTGGACATTATATTGACTGTTGGACGGTTCGATTACACCCTCCTTTAGCATCTCGGCGACTTGCTCCCGGATGACCCGTTGTTCATGCATCCCGTAGCCTCTGGGACCAGTGTAAACTGGGTCTGGATTAGGTGTCAGTATGGTGTGCTCAGCTGCTATGGTTGTCTGAAGTAGGTCAGAGAAAGCGAAGACATCTTTCCGTTCATCCAAGAGAGCTTGTATCGCTGTCCTGTATTCGGCTGGAACCTCGTTGTCCAGGTCGCCCAGGTGAATTGTGTGTTGGTTGGTATTCGGCCGCCGGTCGACAGCATACACTGTTCGTCGTTCCCCGGCTCCTACGTGTCTCCTCTTCGCCGCGACCTCTGTCACTGCTTCTTGTTGCTGTAGCCATGGTTCCCCCAGCACGACGGGCTCTTGTAGGCCGTCAAAGACCAAGGCTTCGACTTGACACATCTGGTTGCATATCTTGATCGTCAGGTGGGTTTTGCCCTGTGTGGCACTGTGCTTCCCTCTGGTGGCCAGCTGTGGCATGCAGGGTCCAGGTCAGATCTGTGATGGATTTACGAGTGTGGATGTGACGAACGTATGGCTGGCGGCAGTATCAACTGATGCAGCAGTTGGTTGGTTGTTGACTTCGATCGGGATACTGAGTAATTGATCCTCCTTGAAGGCTAATTGAGTAATTGATTCTCCTTGAAGGCTAACTGTCCCAAAAATGGCTCTGAGTCAGTGTTGGTCGTGATCTGGTGTTTCTGGCGATTGACAGCGGGGAGGTCAGCAGCTGGCATGCCTCTCCGACTTAGGCGTCTCCTGACGGTGAGCATGTGGCATTCCTAACAGGGCAATCCCGGTGCAAGTGAAACATGTGCGCTGGGCAGGTGTGGCACTGTGGTGGTCGAATGTCCTGTCCTGAGAGTTGTGAGGCGGACGCAGGGTCGGCCGATCGCTGAGCCTCCATAGCGAGATGTTGTCTTCGGCCCGTTGGTGTGCCGCTATCGCGCATATTTCTGGTGATGGGAGCCTCCTCGTCAGCCTGTCCTAGTGTCTGTAATGGACGTCCCCTCAGCCGATTGACGGCTCTGTCGGCGACGATTGCTCGACGAACGTATCCCTCCATACTTTCACCATTCACTTCTGCCAAAAATGGTTGGAGTTCTAGTCACAGACGTGGGGTTATGCCGCTTAATGCGTCCTCCGGCGGTGTGGTTGGATAGATGTGCCGGAACAGCTGGATTTTCGTGGCTATTAACCTCTCTGTCGACTCTGTGTCCTTTTGTCGTTCACTATAAAATCACACATGACTGTCTGCTATAGCCTCCGCGGACCCGAACCGATACCGTAGCCATTTGCGAACTCATCCCATGTCAATGTTGCATGTCCCCATATTCTCCACCAGTCCTTTGCGGCACAACGCAAGTTGATAATCGCACGATCAATCCACTCCTCGTACACTACGCCGTAACGTAAACACCGTGTTTCGCACTTCTGCAGAAACTGGTCCACGTCCTCGTGCATGTGTCCAGAGAACTCGGGAAGTTTAATTATGTCCCCACTCTCTTGACGGGTTGTCGCGACAGCTAGACGCACTGTCGTTGAGGCACTGGACTGGGGAAAGGGTGATGGGTTGTAGGTTTGTAGCTTGTGACGTATGACCTTGAAGCGGGGGAGAGGGCCTTGTTGTTACACAAGTTGCAGAAGCGAACACGCCCCACCGAACGTGACAAGTTCCGTGGCGTGCGAACATCTGTGGTGGAATCTTGTTCGACAAGTCACACAAGTGGCCATTTCCTTCCCTTGTCTGTCACATGTTAGCGAGTCACATACTTCGGCCTGCCTTGGCGGGCTGTGGTCGATAAGCTTCTCTACTTTCATGCTCGGGTTCTACTTCCGGTTCACCATGGCACATGTGCAGCACTGCTGCAGTACTTCTCCGAAAAGTAAATCAGGGGAGGCTGGTAATCCACAACTAACACACTCCTTGCTGCTCATTGTGTGCAATGGTTCAATTTGTTTCTAAGTCTAGCTCAGTGCATTGTTTCCTGCTGTCGCTGACGTGCGGGCTGTGAAGTAGCTGGCTAAACAATGCAACTGTGGTGATCCTGTGGTAAAGTGTCGTCTTCCAATCCTTCTCTGCGTAGGTTGTACGTCAATTTACACTGCGATATTCATGCTCCACGTTGGGCGCCATGACGCCGTGTCCGGTGAGAGTGAGGTTGGAACGGAGCTGCGTCGGAATACTCTGGGCGCCACCCGGTTAAGCACGTAGCCGGGAACACAAGGCTCGATGGGTCGTGGTCAGTTCGTGCCAGCGTGCTCCTCTCTCACCTGGCGAGTCAAAGCAGCTGCGTACCGGGGAAAGCAGGGAGGACCTGGAGAAAACTACACCTTACATGGACACTTATGGGGCGGTCCACACCCCCATACCCTAGGGCTTTAAGCGAGCCAGCTCAAAATGGCAAAACAAAGTAAAACACTGGGACGGATAGTTGCACACGCGCGTTACATAATTCTTGCTGAACGAATCAGAGTACCGAAGCGTGCCACGTCTCTCTCGTTCCGTTCGTCGCGGCTGCTGCTTCCAGACTGCCTTCTTCATGCCCTGGTAGAGGGAGGGGCCGGCGAAGCCCTGTATCCTGCACTGGCAGATGGCTGTGCGGCGGCTGGAATGGTAGGTGTCGCACGTCGGTGTCAAGTTCACACACGCCCTGCTGCCGTCACTAATCCATCACACACACTCAAGTACCGCACATCTGCCATTACCAACCAGCGCACACCTGCCACTGACACACTCTGTGAACACCTGCCGCGACCAGGCGCAACTCCACCTGGTCTGTGGCCTGGTACGACGACATACTGTATAGCGCAGCAAACAAAGGATATCTCTGAGTAGTAGAGTCAGACCTCACAGATAGCATCAGCTGTACTGGCCACTGCATAAATTGTTTTAGAGTAGAGTGCAGAACTTGAACCTACTTTTTTACAGTCCAAGTACTAATTTGTTTGGTGTAATACTTGACAGAGTGCAGAATTTTTACCATTTTTAATACAACACTCTACTAAGGATTGAACAAGAAATTACAGAAATTACTTGCTGCACAAAGTTTAGAGACAAATATTTGCCATGCTCATTTAAGTGATTCTGTTTGTACCACAAATTTTGTATACTTGTTTCATTTCGTTTGCACTTTTGAACTTACAAAATATGAACTATATTGCATTGAGTATTAATTTATTAATTTTATTCTTATTTATAATATTTGCATAATATTATTTAAATTTTTTCATACATGTAACTTTCTAACAAAAGGAAATAAATGATGAGTTTTGGGATAGTAGCGGGTCTGATTTGAAAAGTGCCACATCAGGAAACTTTAACAGTTGCTGTAGTGGTATAAAAATCAATTGAATTCACTCAATTTTTTCCTCAGTGTGCATGTCTTCAAGGATATGTTTAATGGTTTTTAGATAAAACAATATCTACATATTTCAAATGAGGACAACAATTAAGAAAAGCACATGATCTCAAACTTGCACAAAATCTGTCTTATTTTTTAATATTTTGGGGAAAGTTTTTTAGCCTCTGTACACCTTGCCAGTACATAACAGTATGCGAAAGCCTACTTCTGTACAAAGTTCACCTAGGATGGGTGTAGTATATTCTCTTGAAGAGAGCTGGAGACTATGAAAACATACTAATGTGAATCCTAGTCAGTTTTTGTTACGAATTTACTAATTTACACAGGTACCCGTAGTTTCGCCTAACAATGTTTTGCCTAATCATAGGCAAAAACGACTTTGGGCACTATGACTTTAGGCAAAATTACTTTTAGGCAAAAGTATATTAGGCTAAACGACTTTAGGCGAAATTTCTTTAGGCAAAATGATTTTATGCAAAATAACTTTAGGGGAAATGACTTTTGGGCAAGCTAAGCGAGGAGGGCAGGACTTTGAAGAGAGCATTTTAGGCAAAATAATTTTAGGCAAACGACTTTGTCTCAAGTATATCAAAGGGATGAAATTTAAATCAATCATATTTTAGGCCAAACGACTTTAGGCAAAACAAATTTAGGAGAAACTATTTTAGGCCAATTAATTTTAGGCAAAAGTACTTTAGGAAAAACAATTTAAGGTGAAATGACTTTAGGCAGAATGCCTTTAGGACTATGGGTTTTTAGGCAAAATTACTTTAGGCAAAACAACCATAGGTCAAAAGACTTTTTGGCGAGTTAAGTGAGGTGCTAGTATTTTGAGGAAACGATTTTAGGCAAAATTATTTTACGCAAAATGACTTTTTCGACATTTCAGCAAAGGAAGACATTTTATCAGATTTTAGGCTGAACAACTTTAGGCTAAACTACTTTAGGCAAGACTTTTAGGTATAAGTATTTTAGGTGAAACTAATTTAGGCTAAACAATTTTAGGCAAAACTACTTTAGGCCAAATTATTTTATGTGAAAATACTTTAGGGAAAATGATTTTAGGTGAAAACACTTTAGTAGAAACAATTTTTGGGTGAAATCACAATTGTTGCTTCATGTGGCAAACTAAAATATGTTTTTACACACTATCTTATTCATATTTCCCTCATAGGTGGCACCACTACTTCAATAACTCGAAAGACTAGAACAGAGACACCTAGTTCAATCTATTTTTAACAGACAGCGTTGCAGTTCGGATAGTTGGCAATCTCATACACTGTAAATAGTTCACCAAAGTTCCGTCAGGCCACATTACTATAGCTCAACCGGCGCGGAGGGTGGGGGATGGACATGCCACCCCACTAAGTTGACCCTGACCAGTGCAGACTGATTGGTTGCCAAACAGATGTTAAAGAACAGGTACCAAGCTCGCCTGGAGGCAATATTCAAACAAAGAAGGTTTGGGCAACAGTGCTGGCTCGCTGATATCAATAGTACTGGGTGGCAGGCTGGAGCAGCTTGCCTTCCGTTCATAGATACTTGCTTGTAGGTTTACATATGGAATATACGTCTTAAGGTCAAGCTAGAATCGCTGTAAGAAATAACCGTAAAAATTGAACGAACACTTTTGAGAGATACGTGCTACAACACACTGTACCGTTACTTAGCTGCCGTAAGACCGTAACAGAGATAGAAACATGTCGATTTCTTACGGCGCGGTTATGGTTATTTCTATACGGCTACTTTACGGTCAATGTAGCACGGGCTTTTACCTTTTACGTCATATCATATTGCATGCTGGGAGAATCAGCTGTTTCTGCACAAACAATCTCGCGTGTTCCATTAAGCTCAATGCATTGGCATGCTTGTTCATATAAAATAATAAAACATGGTTAATTATTTAACTTGGAAGAGCAAGGTAATCAACAGTATGGCACTTCGAAAAGCTGCAATGATTCCTTGCGTTTGTTGAAATAAAAATAAAAAATAGCAGTAGAGAGTCTCTCGCTTCACATTCACACTACTCATTTGCTTTTATAAGTACTAGCTGGTACTCGCAACTTTATTTGCAAGGTTTTCATTTTAATGTGACATAATGATGTACAGCAGAAGATCGGGGGGATACCCAAAAAGTTTTGTGAAACAATTTTCCTTTTCACAATGTTTCTAAAACGAACATTAATGACCCATAACATTATTTTGCCGCATTTAGCACTTTTAGAAAATTGTTTCAAAAATATTATCGCATTATTTTACCACAACGCGTGAAAAATTTTTATAAGTACCGTATCCAGTTTAGGTGAAAATTATGACGACAGTACATTGAGTCTAAAGCGTAAACAATGATTCATTTAACAAATTTTTCATTACTTCATAGCTGTTAAGTGTTCGGATTTAGAAAATTTCTTAAATTTGTTTATGGACATTTACGTAATTATCATCACAAAACAAAAAGCATCTCTATGTCTCGACGTGGTCGATAGCACTTGTGGATTTATCTAAAACACATTCCATGTCTTTTCGCCCTCTCAGGATTCTTTGAATTTCGGAAAAAAAACTTTAGACAATTATGGCCATTGTATGGGCTCAAATTCAAGTGGAAGTGACGATGACCTGTTGATTTTAAAATATATAGACTATAGACAATTAACTGGAAACACGTTTTATCCTGTTTCATACCTTTTCATCTCCTTAGGTATAAAATTTCAAAAAATCAATTAACTAAATTTCAAGTAAGTAAGCAAGCATTGAACCGAAGCTAAAATCGCGTCACCACCTAAAAATTAATTTAGATCGATATATATTGATCACTAATAGAAAATACATTTGACCCTTTTATTTTCTTTTACATTTTTGAAATTGAATTCGGAAAATATTCTAAAATATATTTTCAGTCTTTACGTTAAACATCATTCTGAAGCGGACTGCAGTTTGATATCTTGATTGGTTTGTATATTTGTGGAAGAATAATTGAAAACACATTTCACATCTTTTCACCCCCTTAGTTAAAGACTCTCAAAACATCTTGTAGTTCTGTGGTATTAATTTGTATACATATCTGGTTGAAGTAAAAATCACGATAGCCCATTGGGTTTGAGCTGTACAGGCGATTAATAAAAACACATTTCCCCTATTTTTCTCTTAAGGAGTCAAATTTGGGTGCTCGCACAGTCAAAACTTTGAAGTGAAAAGCAACTTTGTATCCCATAGGATGGTAATAGATAATTAATTGAAAACAAAGTTCACGTCTTTTCACCCATTTAAAGGTTGAATTTCGAAAAATCCTTAAATTGGCTAATATACATTTTTATGATTGACCCTGTGACAACAGGCCATCAGGTTCGATCTACGTAGACGAATATTAGAAAACACATTTCACTCCATTTTACTCCATGAAAATTTTAAAAATCTTTTCTTAGTGCTCGCCTATGGCCTAAAGGAAACCCACACAAAAAAATTCACATTTTTAGATCCAGCAGTTTGGGTGGCAATTTGGTGTCAGTCAATTATTTAGTCAGTCAATGCTTTCTTTTATACATAAAGATTTAATTATAAATAAGAAGAAGTGTGCACTGTTATTTTGTGATCCTTTACAGTTGTATGACAGCATGTCGTTCAATAACACCCCAAAAATCTAACTTTTATAATTTTACGAGAAAGTTGTTTTGAGTATACATTACAATCCTTTTTCGTGTTTGTACTTCACCCCTCCCCCCATTTCCCGGTCATTTTGATTATTGTGTGAGGAAATATTTCACCCTTTATCACCTTGGCAGTTACGATAAGGCTAATTTTCACGTTAATACTGTACACGTAGTTTCTTGATTTTACTTCTGATTTGCTAGGTATTACTATGTTAATAACCTGAGACATTTACGTTTGTGTCATTGCAAGAATTTCTGTATGTAAAGTTAAATTTGATTTCTTATTCAAAAGGTGCTAACTTATTTTTCTCGGTCTTGAAAATACTGTGTGCGATAAGATTCCTTTAAAACTATTAACGAGAGTTAAGAGCTACAGTGAAACATATGAGAGCCAGTTCGAAATATTTTTTTAGCAAAACTGATTGTTTTCCCACAAGCGTTTGAATGTAGCTTATTTCACCTACGCCTACTTCATTTTTATAACATACGTTGTCCAATATTAGGCCATGCTCTCTTGTTTGTAATTTTTTTTTAGCGATAGCAATTTCTTATGCCTAAACAAGAACAGGTATAAAAAATCTATTTGGGAGTTTCATTAAAATAATTTTGTCAAGAGTTTGGCTGATTTTTCCAAGGCTGTAAATAATGTGGTTTTAGCTAATTATGTAATCAATGAAATTCTGGTTAAATGACTTTTTAGTCGAAACCGTATAATTTCATGTTTTGTAAATATTAACTATTACATCAAAAACAATTTTAAACAAAACTACCAAATAAATTTTTCATATCTGCTCTCATTTAAGCTCAAAATAATCATTATCGGACAAACAGTGCAAAAAAGAAAGCCTTAATTGCACAACATTTGTTTTGTGGCTGTTATTAGTACGTCAAAAAAATTTGGTTCTCATCACAATATTTTCAGGGCCGTGGTTAATATTTTGCTTGATACTGATTAAGCCTCCATAAAAAGTGCATATGACAAAAAAATCACTGTGCTAACTTTCTTTGGCAAATTTTCTATTAATTTGTTGTGTTCATTAAGTTTGCTACAATTACGTATACACATTAAGAAACACGAAACTGTCCATTTTGCAGACGTTTGACTTGATAACAGAATTGTATTTCAAAACACTCCTGTTTTCGAGAATTTTGACCCAATATTTAGTTTTATCAGTGGGAAGTAATAAAAGAAGTAAGAAAAAGATAACATTTTCTAATGAGATATTGGCTAGGCTACAGCAAATGCTCATTAATGACTTTACTTTTTACATGTTTTGTACTGGACAGAGAAATGTGACGCAACGGTAACCTGTTAGATTTGCATTACGGAGGATACGAACTCGAATCCCGACTCTGGCCATCTTGATTTCTGTTTTCCGCGGTTTCCCGAGATCTCTGTAGTCGATTTCATTGCTCTACAAAGTTCATTGCAGTTTCCTTTCCCAGTTAATCTGTGTTTGTCTCTGACTAATGGCCTTAGGTCCCGATGAAATACTAATTCTAACTTTATATACATATAATATTATATATATAATCTTAACTTTATTAAGTTCCTAAAATTATAAAATCAAATAATGCCTAACTAATGAGCTTTCAAAATTTTCTCAAGTCTTTTAGAAAACACCTGACACGAAAATTCAAAAACTGTAATTTAAACAGCCCTTCATAAAGGAAAAAATAATCACTCTTATAAAGAATGGTATGAGTATATTTAACTTACAATCAAGAATAAAAATTACGTCAATCTTTCCAAGATAATACTGCAGTTCGTTGGCAAAAATCAGCACTTATTCTTTAAGCAGAAATAGCCCAGTATATTTTAATGTCTTACAAAGAATGTGTGTGTTTAAGAGCACAAACACAATAAAATAAGGTAGACTCACATACTATGTATGATTTTGTCATCTTAAAATGCTACACATAAATTTTTTTTTCGTAGATATATATTTAAGTTTGCGATACCATGTAAAATTACTGAAACTCATAGAGAAGAAATTTTCTAGCGAAGACGTGGCATGAACACGACCACTAAGTGTTGATTGGAAAAGAGGTAACACAAAACCCATTTCCTGCAGGGGAGACACAACCAGCAGGTGTCCAGTAACAACCATGCAGCGAGCTGTCTGGGAGTCCATTGTCATTCTACCTGCCAGTCTTCATCCCCCGCCAGCACTCTCTACTCGGCTCACGCTACTTTCCTCCGTCCCAACTCCTTATGAAAAATTTTATTTCAAATATTAAGTTTTAAAGCTTTCTTATTTGAAATAGATACATGTCCCAGTGGACTGTATTTTTTACCAGAAACATATGTTGCATGTGTGGGTGGCGTCAATTATTACACATGATACAGCCTGCATTGTATTACAATTTAAATATTTATCATGAGTAAAATAATATCTAAGAAAAAGGTAGTGAGAAAGAGGGACCCCTGCCAATGTTCAATTATAGTCAACAGTCTAATATTTATTTCAATTTCTTAGCTTTAATGTTATCTGAAAAAAAATCCTTATTTAATTTATACAGGTATTCAATATATTTTAAATGACGCCGTATCTTAATTCACCGAAAGAGTGCTCTTTCATGCTCTCGTTCACGCAAATATGTCACAACTACGTCAGAGAGAGCACACACTGTGTATCTCAATTATTCGCCGAGAGTACGAAAGAACGATAGAAAGAAGTCGCTCGCTTGTGCTCTCTGGCGTACATAATTTTGATTACAACTATGGTTTGAGGTTAGTGAAGAAACGTGCAACATATATTGCAAATATTTCAATATTTACGCATAACTAATTGTTTCCAGTGGACAGTTACTTATGGCGAGAAATTAAGTTACTATTTTCGGCCCTAATAGGAGTTTAAATACACAAAATAAAAATTTCAGCATTGCCTATAAACAGCTATTTCCAAATATGACATCGGTTAGTTCAAAAATTATTTTTGAATCACTGAAACGTATTCGATGTGTTTATAGATAGTACGAATAAAATTTTTGCTGTTACCTTTGCAACGTATGTTTACGAATGCGATTAAGCATCATTCCAATTGGAGAGATAGAGAGCACCAGAGAGCAAGTAAGAGCTCTCACTTGTTATGCGAAAGAGTACTCTCTCAACGAAGAACTGTTTAAATTGAGATACGGTCTGAGCTAGCCCCCGACCAGTCAGACCTCCTAATTTGACAAAAACCATGATAATTAATTCAGTTATGAACTGTATGACATGTGAATTTTGTCGCCAGCATTCTATGATTCTACCACCATAATTCTCTAAATAATTTACATAAAACAGAATTCTACTGCTGGCCTCAATGTCAATCATTTTTGTCTTCTCAATTCATGTGTTATTACATATTTAAAATTAATTTGAGAAGTGTAAATTTAAAAGGCTTATACATAGCATGGGAACAAACCCCAGCGTGGTTTGTAAAATCTCGTCATTGATTGTTACAATGCCTCGATGAACACCAGTCCAAAACATATTTTACTTTTTCTTACATTTATTTCAGTTAATACCAAACATGTTTAAAAGCATGCATTCAAAATTAAGTGAGCGTCATAAACACAGCCATAGAGGAACAGGCCTGGACACGTGGAGTTGAAAATTTACCCTCATATGACTGATTAGCGCCACTGGCACTCGGCTGTTGTTTAACATTGCATTAAATGGAACTACGAGTAGCAAGTTCTAATCATAGTCGCTAGAAGCAGCGGTAGTAGAAATTATGTTGCATTGTTTAAAAAACATTTTCATTATTAGTGGTGCTTTCAGTCATAAAGGGGTCAAGTCAGTAGCATTCGTAGGTAGGCTTAGTGTCCAGACCAGTAATTATAAGACCATGGTCACAACATTTCACCCTCCCAAAATGTTTGCATTAATAACTGAAAGCATTATGTAATAAATGTTTCTGCAGGATTGTCAAACACCGCCATTCTCAGTAATAAATTATGAGTTTGACAGCCTGCAAAATTGATATTGGAAAAATATTATACGAAACAAAACTATTTGAATCACATGAATAATGTCACAGTTACTACGCCTTTATATTTATGTAAATAATACACACATATATTCAGACACAGGTAGCAAACCAATCTTTCTTACTGGTCTCTATGTGGTGCTCTTTGCAGTTTTTACTGTAATTTCTCTAGTCCATTCTTCCGTGAATGTACTTAGGTAATGAGTCATTGCTTATTACTCTCCACGCATTTGTAATATAGTTATTTTAGTGCAGTATCGATAGCAGCAGTTGGTCACTTCTATGTAGTTTTTTTAGGTGTCTTCTATGAGTTGTGTAACATGATGTTAAGTTGGAAGTAGTAGGGAGCATTGCTGATCCAATTCCACGAAGGATTGATCAAACCTTATGCCCACCCTGAGAAGTTGTCTTCCATTTAAAATGTATTGAAACTTTTCAATGAACTCATGATAGATATAATTTGATCTGATAGCAAACTTATGTCTTGCTGAAATGCTTCAATTTGAATTTGTTGTATGCCTAATAATGCTGTTTGTGATATTTTATTGGTCTCAGATTACCAGTAATACGATTGCACGTACTCTTGCAGTTATATAAATTGTAATCAATATGCAGTGACATTTTGCAGCTTTGTCCGACTTGAGTATTTTCTGAACAAATCATTTTTGAAAATACAGAGGAATTTCAAGACTTTATGTACCTGTTGACTCTTCTATTTCTGGCAAAACTCTTCAGACACGACTTCCACCTTCCACTGTTCAAGTAGACCATTCAGACTAATTTCTTCCAAACCACCACATTTTAGCATTAGTGGCTCAGCTCCTCTGGAAACTGTATCAGCAGGTTTTTCCCGTGAACTTACCAACTGACATAGCCCCAGTCATCGATGTCGGTGAGTTGCTGCATATCTGAAACTCGATTGGATTTAGATGGTAATCGTACTTGATAATGTACAGTATTCAATCTAGTAGTATATTGAACAAAATTCCTTTCGCATTATAATTCTTCTGTCGTTAATGGTTCAGTTGTCAGTTCTTCAACTTACCAAAATGTTTCTTATCCACTATGCAATGGATCTAACTTAATGAAGTATGTATGACTCAGTAGTTGTTCACTATCCTTCATGTAATAAATATGCATTCCTCCAGACAAAATATATCTTAGCTTTGCGTTAGCGTAGGCAATCCATCATGTTTCTATATGCCATTTTCAAGAAGTTAAAAAAAATTCAATTTCTATGAGCAAGTAAATTTTGCCAGGATAATGAAACTTACTGTCTGATAATTCCACATAATGTGGAACATCCAGTTCACACCAATCTATTCGTCCAGCCGCCATCTGATTTGTTAAAAGATAGAGGAGAGGATAAGACACGTTAATATTTTTTGTAGGAACTGTGACTAGAATGAGCTCAATTTTAAGACTTTGTGTGGTAGTTGGACTTCATTATTTATCTCTTTGATGATGCCCACTTGATTTTTAATTTATTCTAGCTGCAGACGTCTCGCCATATTTTCTCTAACAAAGTTTGACTGCGAACAACTGTCAAGGAGAGCACGGCAGAAGTGTAATTTACCTAAACTCTCCTTAAAAATTGCTTTTGCAGTGGCTGATAAAACATGTGACATTGTAGTGTCTGTCGCTCAACTTTGAAACTCAGAACTAGCCCAGTCAACAAACGACAAAAAGGGGGGGAAAATCGTGCAGTTGTCAACATTTGTATAGGTGTAAGGGAAAGTATACCGAACAACATACTAAAAGTCCCCGCTGGTGGGTGGTGAGGGGTGGGTGGGGAGACTGTTTAAATGTTCATTTTAATGGTTTTCGTGATGTAGCTTCCAAACTATGGGACGTAGCAAAAATAAATTCATATACAAAATTAAAGAGAATATAATTTCCCACAAAATGAATTATTCCAATAAAATCAAAGAGTGTGGTACTTAATTCAACGCTAAAAGCATTTATCTATAACTGTACGTTTCATGAAGCCAAATTGCGAAAATTAAACAATAGCAATCCTATACAATAGTTTTAGCCAACGTATTAAACAAAATTGTTTCCTGTGTTACAAACTTCATAAGCACAATCTCTAATGCTGGAACCTCGTGCATTTAAATGCGGCGCAAGAGATCACGTGTAATGAATTACTAATTGTGGATAAATATTTCCTCATAAAGTTGGCAAATACTATTATCTAGGATTGTCATTGAGTATTTTATCCATATTGGCTTTGAAAAAAGCGTAGAAATCGATTGATGTTTTCAGCGTTTCTTTATCTACCACGTACTCTTAAGGAAATACAGGATGTTGAAAATTGCATAATTTTGAAACTTCATGATATGTTGGTTATATTTAAAAAAGATTAGGCGATAATTTGATTTTTGTCATGTTTTGCACAAAATAGTATAAACAAGAGGATGTACATAACACTAAAACTCATGATTATTATTATTGTGGAATTTAGAAACATGATATAAAATGAATATATATAAAAAATACGGACTGAAAGCCATTATATTTTCAGTGTTAAAACATGAATTTTCAAGTTGTAATGAGTTATATATACAAATATATTATAAATCTAATACAAGGTTGTTATTAATTAAAACAATACAATTGCAATTGCAATGGAAAACATGTATGCAGCAAATTGTCAAAATAAAAACCATACGTGTATAATTATTTGCATATTTTAAATTATGTTCTGTTAGTTAAATAAATGAAGGTTTTTTATAATAAAGTTTTTTTTACTATTATAAGTACTTATTACCACAATAAAGGTTTACTTGTCTTTTTTCTTGATAAATGGATATTTCATTATGTACACATAACATATTACAAAGTACAAGTACCTAAATGACATCTTCTGCATGGATGTCATAAATTCGAAACTCTTCTTCTTCTTCTTCTTCTTCTTCTTCTTCTTCTTCTTCTTCTTCTGACTGTGCACTATTGGTGCATGTACCATGGCAGATTCCACAAACAGATGTTAAATTAATGCCTGCTTTCCGGCATCCATGTCATACACCACGCCCATTTGTACAGAGGCAAAATATGTTGCTTAGAACTGTGTCAGGAGCCACGGGGTCCAATGTTTTATTGGAAATAAGGATTCATTTTCTCCTCTGGCCCATCCCCACTGATCAGGAGGTAAGTAGTTATCGAGCCACTTTTTAATCTTCAAATACACTCTCAATGAGTGTTGCCTTGCTGAGCCTTCGGTGGGAGGAAGTGAATAGAGATTTGCTTTGGCCTTGGTTGATGATTTGAGAAATGCTGAATGCGACGATCATTCAAATTATGTTGTTTAGCATTGGCTGTGTGCACAACAAGGAACATCTTCTCACCAGCTTGTGACACAGCATCAGGTGTAGATAAGGGGTTATAAAATATTTCAGCAATATCTCTAGTCAGATTTTCTTGTCTTTTGTATAGTGTGACGATAGCTGCTTTACTTTTATAATAAATGGCTGAGGTTGTATCACAGCCACTGAAAGTGTGAAGGAGGATGGATTGAGAAAATGGTAGTTCTTGGAGAGAATTTGATGAACATAATTTAGCTTCTACTTTACCCCTGCTAGGCTTAAAAAAATAAATGTTGCTATGTGGTGGTGCCAAAGCAGTCAGTAGCACTACCAAGTCCACGTCTTCCCCAGAGATAACCACATTAGGGGAAGTGATTGCTTTTTCTATCCCGCATTTCACAATTGTAGTATCAACATCACCTGTAGCAACCTTAGTTTCTATTCCTCTGGCCGTCATTTTCTGTGTGAGGTAATGAATAAGCCTCGTTTTATTCCTTTCATTTGCAAAAAAATTTTCCTGTTGAACGGTGACATTCATGTTCTCATCAAACTTAATATCAACAGAAGTTTTTGTGGTGATGCTTCTCTTCTGTTCTGCTCTTATTGTACTGTTGACAACACCACATCTATCGAAAACTACAACCCAATGTTCACCATAATGCTTGATTGTGTAGGCTACAAATTGAGGAAAACTCATCCTCAACACTCCATTTTACTCGGTGTAGGAGGAAGCCACCATCTACAACATTTGTTCTCATTTTGATATTTATTGTATTCATGTTAGGACTTACTACAGGAAGTGCATCACAGAGAGTTGACTTCTTTGTCTTCCTCAAACCTCCTTCATTGAAGACAGCCATTGGGAATGGAGGTAACTCATAATATAACAGATCCATATTCTAGAAACTTTCATAACAAACCAGGAGTCAAATATGAAAGATTTTTCAGCAATTATCAGTACATTACATACTTCCTCAAATTGTGTGATATTCGAGATAACAGAGACAAACATGTCGTTAAAAAAACTCCTGACAATAACATTCACAGAAATGATCAACGATTTGAAAAACCTGAAATGTGTGGCTTTGTTCCTTCATAGATCCACCGACGACTGTGCTGCCCAGTAATAATTTACAAATAAATAACATGTGCACATGGCTTACAAATCCTCACAAGATGCGTAGAAGTGTTATTTCTGGACTAATTGTCACTAATAATGTATTGGAATGTTGCTATTAACATTTTATACATAGAGTGGGTTAGAAGCAAAGGGATATAAGTGGCAAAAACATAATTCTGAGAAAAAGAGCTTTAAAGATGGTGTCCTATTGTAAATTCTGGAAAACATTAATCTAAACATAATTAATATAAATTTGTTCTATGTAATCTTGGCTATTTGTATATAAGTTTACAGCGATAATTATGATGATCCTTTAAGCAAAATTAATTTTTTTGTAAAAGCCTGCAAGCAGTTGCACCCTTTTGCTTCCAACACAGTCACTTGCACCCCTTTTCCAGTAAAAGATATCAGGTGTTACGAATAATAGACTAACATGTTTCGGTTATTTTCACAACATTATAATAATTATTTAACACAAACATTTCTAACGACTAGTAATATTTTAATGTAAATAAATTAAATTAAG